>VCJN01001237.1:0-61526 GCA_006384855.1 Tetraselmis striata | reverse complement strand
TACCCGGTTGGGCGTCGGCCCGTTCGAGTAATGCGAGTTGGCGGGGCAAGCCCCAACCCGCGGAGCAAAGCATTTCGGGAGTGCGATACATGTGCAACAAAGAAGGCAATGTGAGGGAGGGCCGACGCCATAGCTGAAACATTTCCCATTCCCAGTAAAATCCATGGCGCCGTGAAGGGAGGGGGGGACCCCGCCCAAAATAAAGGCAGTTAAGTCCTCAAGTGTTGACGCAATAATTTGACTGCTAATAAATCCCTGAGCTCCGGAACTAACAACCCAAAATTATGACGGTGATACCCCCACCGCGGGCACTCCACCAACATATGAGATTCAGAGTCACCTCCGCCACATGCAGGGCAGTGTTCCAGAAGCCGCTCAGGCATGGCATGAATCCGGGCCAATCGGCGGGCAGTGGGAAATACTCGGGTGCGTAATTGTATCATAATGTGCAGCCCGGCCACAAACTCCCGCGGGACACCCACACCGTATTGTGGCAACGGGTTTGACACATAAGACGCCTGGACATATATATCCCACTTTTTATTGCGTGCAAACGATGCAGACGATTCGTAACGCGCCCACACCGATGCCTTTACTAGCTTAGCGGCATCGCGCGCGGCTAGTGACCTCGACTCAAGTGGAAGGTGCGCCCCCTCAGCTAGCCCTACGTTCGCCCTTGCTAGTCGATCTAAGCACCGCACAGTCCCCGACGTCCACGTGTTAGGGCGCGCCCGACTTGGCTGATCTACTAAATGGGTTATACATGTATTCAAGTCGGATGCTTTAAGGAACGCCCGAGCCCGTGCCGCAGCGGCCGTAGCCTCTATGGGCGCAATATCCAACTCCCGCATCATTGCTGCAGTGGCCACCCCAGGGGAGTTTTACCCACCCCAATGAGGCGCCGCAAGCACTGATTGAGTACGGTTTGTAATTTATTCGCGCCGCTAGTTCTAGTTCTATCCATGCCCCATACTTCACACCCGTAAGTTAAAACCGGTTGTACACAGGCTTTAAAGACAGACACGCGCACATTAATAGGAATTGTGTCCCGTCCACCGACTAATACCGAGCGCCTCAATGGCGCGCTCACCGGTCCTCTACCATGTGTTGCATACCCAAATCCGACTTACTGACCGTACCCAAATACCTACATTCATTTTTTTTTTTAATAAATACCACATACCAAATACCTATATTCATTTACAACTCAGCGGCGCTTCGCGCCGGGGATTTGTGGAGGTGCCCCTACCTCTTGGGTTGAGCGTGGTGCGGGATGCGGGCCGCTTTTAGCCGGCTTGTACTTCTGATCTTGTAATATTGTTGTTTCCGGGTAATAATGCTTTTAGCGTTAGATTTGTCAGTAATTTATTTTCCAAAAGAGACGTATTATTTTGTAAAACAGATTAAATCTGCAAGCCGCGTAAAACCGGGCCGCTGAGCACTGGTGTGCATTACAAAAAGGCCGGTACCCAACCCACCGCTAAAAGTGGTATTACCCAAAAAAAAAAAAAAAAAAAGCAGCACTACAAGATCAGCAATACAGTACAAGCCGCCTGCAGGCGGCCCGCATCCCGCACGAGGCCGCGCAGGTCGGGCCGGTCGTCAGGTCTACGGGGCGGGCACGCCGCGAATCGCCACGCCTGCCGCCTGTACCGGCACCGGACGCCGGACGCCGTCGTTCGACCGTCGCCCGTCCGTCGACGGACGCCGGGCCCCGGGTCGGCGGACTGCCCCCGCACCGCGGCGACCCCTTTTTACAGCACCATACTTGGACTACCGTATAGGTAAGGAATGGTCGCTGAATAGTCTCGCTTGCTGATTCAGCAGTAAAAACGCGCTGCGGTACCGCGTTATTTTGGCGTTTCAGACGAATATATGACGTGCCTGGACTAGAATACACGCGCATCCATTCAGAACCTTACCGTCCTCGGACCTGTACCGTGAAATCAAACGACTAAAGACCGAACGTATGACGGTTCATTCACGAAAACGCAGCACACGAGGACGGACGGAGGACGGAGGACGGACGCCTAAAAGTCCGTGATAAAACCGTATTGCAACCGGTATCGATTCTCACGTATTCCAGGCGATTTCGGACGCGGCTCTCCTTTTCCTCCGCTCAACCCAAGAGGTAGGGGAACCGGTGTGAATTACAAAAAGGGCAGTTCCCCAGAATTAGAAAATCAACACAGCAAGCCGCCTAAAAGCGGCCCGCATCCCGCATAAGGCGGGATGGATGAGTGATGCGCACACGGTTCAGAGTCCGGGCCACGCGAGCACGAGGGGAACCGGTACCCGTTCCCCCCCCAAGCTGCCATGGGGCAGCTTGTTCGCGTAACGCGGTCTCGTCGGAATATCGGCCTAAGTAATGCTAACTAATAACTAACTACTGCCATCACCCAACACTGAAGTACCCCAAACCCCATAAGATGGTCCTCCGCCCACTGCGAGAAGTCCTCGTACTGTATACGAGTCAATATCGCCAGTGGAGTCAATATCGGTGTGTAGTGTCGGGTAGTCGCTAGGCGGGATGCGCTCCATTCCTATCTCCATACCCAGGCCAAACGTTGATACTAGCGCACATGCCCCCAGCAGTCGTTTCTTGGCGACCAGGGCGGCCTAATCTCCCCGTTCGAGCGGCAGCGTTGATGGCAGCCGCGGCTCCACCGAACAACGCTGGGTGTCAGCGCATAGCGGTGCTTGGTGCTGGCCCGGCGGGGCTGGCAACTACGGCGACGCTGCTTGCTGCTGGCGCAACCGTGGACTGGGTGGACCGCGACTTTCGGCCAGCGGGTGGTCTGAGCGCCTGGCAGGAGGTCCCAGCCAACACCAAGGTGCGCGCTCTATACAATATGCGCACAATGCATCACCAGCTTCAAGTCAGGCCGATGCGTAACGTACCTGCCGGACCGCGTGTTAGGTGGACCTCCTGCTGGGCGCCCTTGCTGACATCCCAGGCATGGAGCGATGGGTGGCCGACCCACAGACTTATGGTGTAAAGGGCGCACTGGCGGAAATGGTGGACGCACCGTCTGGATGGGAGCTGCCGGTGCCTGCCTTCTCCCCCCTCCCCCCTCTCCAAATGACAACTTTCTTGATTGGCCGTCTGGCCATTCTCTTCATGTGCCTGAAGTTTCTGGGCCTTGCCAGCCTATGCTGTGCATATGCGAAAACTGAAACATTATCATTGTTATTCTCGAGAAAGGAGATGGGGCTGGGCTTAATGCGAGGAGATACTCCTGCGTGCTTGCCAGGTGAACGACGACCCGGCGCCCAGTGGCTGGACGCACCTGCAGCAGCTATGTGGTGTAGTGTACGCCATCGCAGAGGCGCTGCGTCACGACTACGGGATGCCGGCAAATGGACAGCCGACAAAGCTGACCTGTTGGGCGCGCGAGGCGGAGCGGCTGAAGTACAGCAGCGAGGAGCGCCGCTGGACAGTGACGCTGCGGCCATGCGGCGTGCTCGGCCCGTCAGAAACGCTTAGCGTGCCTGCGGTGGTGCTTGCTGTCGGCGGGCGGTCGAAGCAGCCTCCGGTCGAGCTCGCAGCCATGCTAGACAGAGCAGCCACCATCCCGCAGGCGGACGCGCTGGCCCCCTCCCGCCTGAAGCCGCATCTTCCGGACCCTCACGCGCCCATCGCACTAGTGGGAAACAGCCACAGCGTGCGCCCCCTCTCAACCCCACCCCATTTCCCACTTTTCCATGTCCTGGAAGCACACGCCAGAGGGCGCTGAGTGCGTGCCTGCGCAGGCCTTTGTGGTGGCGGAGAACCTGCACCAGCTTGGCTGCACTGCAGTGACAATGTTTGGGCGGCGACCGTTGACCTTCGCGGGCTGGGACTCCAGCAGCGGCAAGTACAACGCCAATGCCTTTGGCGGTCTGAAGGTGAGCAGGACGCTGTGGGCTGAGCCAGGCCATGACGGACTGGCGGCATGGGCTGAGCTGTGCTGGCGGCTGGGCGTGCAGGGCCGCTCAGCAGATTTCGCCATGCGGCATGTGCTAGGTCTGCGAAAGCCCGCCTCCCCATCAGCCGCCACAGAAGCAGCGCGGAGCACCTTTCGTGACAGCGGCCGTGCAGCTGGCGCCTCCCCCTGGCTGGCCTGCGAGCCCCTGAGCAATCTGCCCAGCCAGCATGCGGTACTGGGGTACCGGCACGCCATCTTTGCCATTGGCTTTGAGCGCGCAGCTCTGCCAGAGATCCACATTGACGAGCTGCCGGTACAGGTGCCTCCCGGTTATGAGGGCTTCAACTGCGATGGCAATGCAGATGGGCAGTTGTATGGAGCTAGGCCAGAGGGTGCACCCGCTCCGTTACCCAACGTGTTTGGCTGCGGCCTTGCATTCCCGCACATTGATGCCAGCAACGAACAGCGGTATGAAGCAGCCAGCATCCCGCTGTTCCTAAACCGTGCCCAGGCAATCGTGTCCTCGTTGATGTTGGCTTTCAAGCCGCAAGGGCACTTGTAATGGACATCAGAGATAAATATCGGCGCATAGTACTAATTGTAGTAGCAGGGAAGCACAGGCACCGGCAAGCAGTATGTAACAAGCAACTGGGATTCTGACAATGCCCCAGACCTATTCAATCATGGCAGCTAACAGTATGTAAGCAACATATGGCGGTGAGGCAGCCAGACGCCGCACACCTGGAAGCCCCTTGTTATCTGCAGCACAGCTGCCCTAACTTTGACCCTTTCACACTCCTCGATCGCAACTGCTGTGATTCCAGCACTCAAAGCAGCATCAAGCGCGCCAGGAGACCGTGCTACAGGGAGCAACATCGACGCCGTTGACAGGAGCCGTAGAGTAGGAAGGGGATAACCTGCTGGCGGGAGCAAAAGTTTCCGGATGTTACGAGTGTGCGTTGCGAGAGGGGAGGGGGGGGGGGGGGGGGGGGGGGGGGCATGTCCTGGATGGTGAATGCCTGTGGTGTCACTAGCCAATGCTGCGTCTCAGCAACAGGGCCACGCCTGTCTCTGCCGCCATGTATGCAACCTCTCCCCCCCTCCCCTCCCCCCCCCCCCCCCCCCCTTTATCTGCTAGGATGGAGGTGTCTGCTTACTTTTAAATTGTCACCGCCGCGGCGCTCTCATTACACAAAACAAGTTGGCTAATGCTGCCAGGCTCGTTTGCGCTCGCCGTAGCAAGTTCCCTTACTTGTCGCCTAGTGAGTGGCAGCAGAGCCACGACGCTGTGTGTGCCCTATCGAGCTGCTGTCGCCCTCACCAGAAGGTGGACATCAGCACCCAGCGCGCGCCTTCAAACTGAGTCCGGATGTCCTCCTGTGCAAGGACACCCATGTCCGCTGCTGTCTCGTTCTCGATATCCAGCGGCCCTCGCCCAAAGCGCCACATGCTCACGCAGTTCTGAAAGCTCTTGCGCTTCACAAAGCTGGGGTCCTCCTTGCTGGTGAACACCCACTGCTCTTGGGTGACCACCTTTGTGCTGAGCACGCCCCACACCTGCCTGTTGCTGGCCGTTGGCTCCTCCCCCTCCTCCTCCCCGCCCTCCTGCTCCCCCGCGCCATCTGGCTGGACACGGTCGAATTCCAGCTGGGAGCTGCCGCCTTCCTTCTTGGCCGCCTTCCTCGCCCGCCACGCGTCTAGGCTGGCATGCTTGGCCTCCTCAGCTGACGCGCAGGGGAGCATCGCACCCAGAGAGGGCGCGATCAGGCGTGCCAGCCGCCGAGACATGAAGTTGAAATCTTCCAGCCCCACCGCCTTCACCTCCTCCACGTCAACCTTGACCGTGAAGCCCAGCTCGTCGATCTTGTTGGCGGTCTGGTGGCGCCACGGCAGTGCCTAAGATATGAGTTAAGGGCATTGGGTGGGGACAAGCCACAGCGGAGGCAAACAGGGCAAAAGCGGGGGGGGGGGGGGGGGGGGGGACTACACACCTCGGCGAAGCTCTCGTGCAGCTGCGTCGTCATCATGGGGCGCAGCGTCTCCAAATCACGCCCGCTGAGCAGGTGGTTCACCATGCAGTACGCGTCGCCCACCGCCTCTAGCAGCTCCTCCTCTTCGAACTCCGGGTCCAGCGCCACAAAGCGCTTGCGCGCGCTGGAGTGGCTGAAGTACTTGAGAAATGGCCAGATAATCGCCATAAGGCCCGTGGTTTCCTCCTCTCGCTGGCGGCAGCGCCGCAGCAGCGCGAGTGCCTGGATGGCCTCCTTGGCGCCTGCCTCCAGGCCTGCCCGCCCATCGTTGTCCGCCTCTGCCCCCGCCTTCGCCGCATCTGCCTGCTGCCCCTCCCCCTCCGCCTCTTCTTTCTTCTCTGCGGCCTCCCCGCCACTACTAAAGCCTCTCCCCAACCAGCCGGCGTGGCTCCGCTGCCCAGCAGCACCGGTGTTCCAACCCGCCGCGGTGGGCGGCCTAATCGCCCCCGCGACGTAGCTGCCCTCCGCTGCGCCCAACGAGGCCAGGCGTCGCGCGGGGCTGGCCGCCGCGCGGCGCAGCGCGAGCCGCAGCATGGCTACCTTTGAACCCTGGAAGATACTCGCTCGGGGCTTCCGGGCGTGAGCTTTGCCGCTCTGGTAGGTCACCCTTAGCGTGCCCTCACCCTGTGCTCGGTACTGATGCTGGTGACGGTGGCGGCAAGGCCTGCGCTGCCCAATCAATTCGGCCGTGCTGCCAGGTGCTGCGCATTTCCAGGCGGGCGGGTTTCCTTGGCTTGGCTCGGCCTGCTGACCGCCAGGCTGAGATTATTTCGTCCCCGCGTCCCCCGCGCGGCGCCAGATACAATAATTCGTTCGATTTTTGTTTCCTGTAATCCCTAATACATGCAATCCGACCGACAACAAAACGAGCACGACATTAGTCTGGTTTATTTATATATGAAAAAATGGTCATGCCGTGGCCGGACCAGATGGGTAATTAGAGACTCGTGTCATTCGTCCGCAACGGCACGGCAGCAGCACGAACAATGATCAAGCCGCCCGGCCATCCCGTATTCTGACGATGGGTCTTGTTTATCACGCAGAGCCAGCCTCAGGGTGCCAGAGTCTAATCCGGAATCCCCGCCCCTGTGATCCAGCAGAGATACATGTGACGCAGATATCCCACGAATTCGAAGTCGCTGCTGACTCACAGCGGGCTAAGATAGAATGAAATAGCGGCGCTGCAGGTACCGCCCAATTCCGTCGCGCAAGGCCGGGAAGACCTTCACGGCGCAGAGTTGAAATGCTACGTGCTGTTGCTTTGCGCGGCGCCACGCTGGGCTGGCGGGGGCCGCAGCGATGGGGCGCAGCGTGGGCGCAGCAACTGGCCGACTCCGGCGGCTCGGCGCTTACTGGACAGCAGAATACTGGCTCTCACAGGACCAGAGTAGACATGTGGTCTTGCGGGCACGAACGCTGGATTAGTGCAAGCGGGGGGGACTCCCGGGAAGGGCGCGAGCAAGAGGCGCCTCCTAGCAGCGCCGGGGGAGATGGGGTCAAGCGAGGAGAGGCCAGCGGGACAGCGGAGCAAGGCAGAGGGGCAGGAGCGGATGGCGCGCCGCCAGGGGGCGGTGGAGGTGACGCCGAGGACAAGGCGGCGCAGGAGGCGAACGCGCAGCAAGCCATTCAAGCGATGGCGCTCCTGCGGCGCACCCGGCGCGCGCTCGGCGGCTCCCTGCTGGCTCAGGTATTCCGACCAGTGGCAAAGCTGGCAGTGGATTACATGATGCGCACAACCTTGACCTCGCTGGACCCCGAGCACGATAGCGAGGAGTTTCTGGAGGCAGTGGGCGACGCGTACTGCATGGTTAACCACCTGCTAAGCGGCCAAGACCTAGAGGCGCTGCGCCCCATGATGACAGCGCAGCTGCACCAGAGCTTCACTGAGGTGCGATGTCTTCCCGCCTTCGCCATGCATTCACATCTGCGATGTGTGTGCATACATCAGCCCACTTATACTCGCACCCCCTGTCTGCCGTCGGCGAGCCCCCGTTGCCAGCTGGTGGTGCAGTCTCCAAGCTCACTATACCACAAGCACGGGACAGATGGCGCAGAATTATGTGTACCACATGCCGATGGGATTGCACTTATGTGCTGCATGTGAGCAGACGGTGGAGAAGATCGACAGCTCAGGCTTTGATCTGAAGATCAATGTGGAGGACATAAAGTCGGTGGAGATGCAGGACATGGTGATTGACACCAAGGACAACATGTTGCGCACCCCGCGGCACCAGCAGCTGGCCACCCTGCTGCCCAACGCCACCCCGGAGGAGGCGGCGAAGGCAACACTGGAGGCGTGGCAGGCGAGCAGGGCGCAAGGTGGCGCATCCCAGAGGCCTGCGCCAGATGGCGAAACCGCTCAACCCGAGCCCCCTGAGGCGGCTGTTCCTGTGGACGAGGAGGTGACCGACCAGATATGGGTGGTCTTCTCGCTGGCCATCACCAGCCACGAGCAATGGATCTTCACAAGCAAGGCCGACTCCACGTTTGTGCGCAAGAAAACCTTCCCGAACTGCGTGAGCGTGTGGCGATTTGTGCGTGGGCCGTTTGAGGTGACGCGCCCGCCCGGCAGCGTGCGGCTAAGCGCCAAGAGCCTGTCACAAATGAAGGCACAGGTGGACGACAAGCCCTGGGTGCTGCTGACCACCTTCTGGTGACATGACCCGTGGCGTGTCTCCAGATCGAAGGACATATGAGCGCACTGAGCAGAGATGTAATGTTCAAACATAATGTTACACAGATTGGCCATAACTATATACATGTCAAATGGTGGCCTGTACAGGCGTCGTACAAGGGGAGCCCCCCCCCCCCCCCCCCCCCGGTGTCTTGGTCCCACGGTGGTCTGATGCTACAGGGCCGCAGGAAAATACAGGTCTGATGCTACAGGGCCGCGCGGAATGCTTCGCTTCCCATGGTACACACTTGGGGGGGGGGGGGGGGGGGGGGGAGCAATATGGCGTAGCCGCCCCAGAGCAGCGCTGCCTTTTGGCTGGTGTTAGAGCACCGGCACTTGAGGGGACAGGAACCGGTGACCGCTGCTGCTCAGCATCCATTAGGGCTGCAGCTGCCGCCGCGACTGGGGAGCGTCCCATAGCCGAGATCGATGTACTCCTGGCGCAGCTTGCCGAACAGTGTCTGCACGGTATCAGCGTTGACACTGATCTCACGCTCCAGGAGGTCGGGCCGCAGCAGCTCAACCATGGCCTGGTCCTCGCTGAAGATCTTGCGCATGGCATCCTCAGCTACGGGGTCCAGGAAGTCCAGTGCAAAGCGGTTGCGGATGAGGGAGTAACGGTTGACACTCCTGCAGGATCACAGCGAATTTGACCATAAATCAGGGACTAGGTGATGCGCAGCTGCTTATTTTGTACAGTGATTGCAATCATGTGGGGCAGTGAGAGGCGAAGTGATGGGGGCTGGAGGTCAACCTGTTCTCATCGATAGGCACTGTGTTGACAAAGGTGATGAAGGAGACGCCCGCGCCTAGCGTAAAGGAGATCACGGACGTGGAGGGAAGCATTGCCTTGGCGGTCACCTCCACCTCGGGGACCGAGGTGAACTCCCAGAGGGGATTTACCGGCTTGTTGGTCAACTTGAATTCGCTAACGACGCCCCATGCGTCGTGTGCAATCTCCTGCAGGCAACGCAGACAGACACAGGCAGACCTCAGCAAATAATGTACGTGGCAGGGAGTTCTATGTCCACGCAGTGTTGTTATTGCCAACTTCCTCCTGCCAACTGGCACCAGCTTGCGAGTCCCACCTTCATTGCCCGGATGTCCGGCTTGTCTTGGTTGCCAAATGAGTCGCTGTGCAGAAAGTGGATGTGGGCCATGTCAATCGCGTTCTGAAACACCGTCCAGTGCGGCGCATCGAACTCGAACTCCCCGTAGATTGGATGCCACTCGGGGTCCTCCAGCTCGGGCATCATTGGAATTGGGGGGCGTTCCTCCATTGGGAGGGAAGAGGAGCCGTAGAAGAGCCACACGAAGCCGCCGCGCTCCACAATATCGAATGCGCTCACCAGCGGGCGCTTTGGCCAGCTCTCACCCTGACATCCGTCAATTGCAATCACGTGTCAGAGAAATTGGCGCGCATGTATGTGCTCAAGGCATCGCAAGATCACTGTGGCAATGCGATGAGATGTGGTACCTCCTCCGCGGCGGGGACGTCGTGCAGCTTGCCCTTGCCGTCAAAGGCCCAGCCGTGGTACGGACAGACAACACACGTGTGCCCGTTCTTCTCCTCCAACCAGCCGCCGCTGAGCGGGGCGGCGCGGTGCGGGCAAATATCATTGATGGCTTTGATCTTGTTGCCGTCCTTGGCGTCCCGGAACATCACCAACTTCATGCCCAGGACCTCCACCGCCTTTGGCTTTCCGGGCTTGACGTCGGAAGCCACGGCAGCTGCGTACCTGTATTGACAGAGCAATCAGGGTAAGCACAAGGTGCTATAGGAAAGATGTGCATCAACACCTACACAATGAATTCAAATCCACTCACCAGAAATTCTTGAGAAAGGCCTTGCGGTCTAGGAGCTCCTTCTGCCGCTTAGCAGTGAGGGAGTCAAAGCCGGTGGGGGCAGGAAGCATGCCGGGCCCCTTGGTGAAGATGTTTTCAAGGGTGTCACGGTCTTTGCTGGCCCTGTCCTTGCGCTTGGTTGACCGCTTCAGGCTGCCAGTGGCAGGTGTGGAGGTGCTGCCGGCCCATTTGTTCACCACGGCTGCGGGGGTGTTCACCTCCGGGGATGCAGTGGCAAGGGACGGCACCGCCGCCGGGAGCTCACGCACCGCTGCGGTTGGAGCAGGCAGCGAGGGAAGGCTCATCTTGCAGATGGTGCGCACCATGTCTGAGAGACGGAAGGGCAGCAGACGCTTGGTCAGCGAGGGCAGCGTGGCCAGCTCCTTGGCTGCGCTGGCGGCGTCGCCCCCGTAGTTGTTCAGCACCGAGACCATCGCCACCACCTCGGTGACATAGAGGACAATCCACGCAATCCTGTATCCACATGGCAGCATGCCATATTAGCGGACAGATAGTGCATGTTCCCGGGATGAAGTTCTGAAAGTATATGTTGAAAAGGGCGTACACAGCGATTTGATGGTCTATCCATAGCGCCGGGCGGAAGCCAGCCTCCACAAGCTGAAACATGTTCTGGATTTGGCCCACCTCGAGGGTTTCCATATACTGCATGCGATTCGCACGTATCACAATCAAATGATGACAGGCACTATCATATGATCAGTGGCGGCTGCCTGGGAGAAATTAGCCGTCAGGTTGGCAGGCGCGTATCATGGGTCGCACCTCCATGAGGGTGTGCAAAATCTCTGCGACACTGGCGGCGGCCATGCCGAGCAGGAGGGAGCGCAGGAAAGGCTCTGCGAACAAGCTATTGTCCAGGAAGGTGTGGGCGCCCTGCGGGTCGTCCAAGACCACGTCGAGCTCGCCGACCTGAAGCAGGATGAGTCAGGGGAAATAAAACGAATCGCAGGCGCGGCCAGAATGCAAACAGCCATTCGACGCCCCTTGAAGGGCGGCGTTGTCAGCTCGGCTCGAGGACGCAGAGAAGCTTTCCCCCAGAAGCTGCGTCCGAAAGCAGTTATAGAGCAAGTGCTCTCACCATTTCGCCTTTTGGCTCTTCTGGCGTTGATCCGGGGCCGCTCACGCGTGCGACGGTGCTCCAGCGAGACCGACGCCACGATGATGCATGTCGACGAGCCGGTCGCGCCGCCGCCGGCACACAGCGGAGAGGGCGACCAGCTGCCGCGGCGCGGAAAGCGAGTTGGCTGGCGGGTAACATCGTCGAGTCGCAAGGAGGCGTCGACTCGGTTGCGCAAACGCTCGTGGCTCGGCGGCGGTGACCTGGATATTCGGGCGTTGATGCTCAGGATAACTGGTGCGCTATGCCGCACGACCGATAAGTCGTCGACACGTCGGCGCTGCAAGTTCAGGAGACCCGGGAGGTGGGCAACGCAGCGAACGGGGGAGGCGGGGTGGCTCCCGGCACCGCCGCTGCTGTGTCACGCCCGGAAGTTTAGGACACTCCCGCCAGGGACGGTAAATAACAACAGCAGTCGACAGCGACCGTGCGGGAGCTGGAAAATTCAAATGCGCATCCGTGTAAGGGTGGACCGCCAGAGAGGATTGCCTAGTAGCTGACACGGCATGTCGGCCGACGCGTTTCTGCGCGCCTTATTATTTGGAATTCAGACTGCGGGACTAAAAGCACCACGAGCCAGACGAGCGGCTGGTCGGGCTGGCGAGTAAGCGAGGCCCGGTCGTTACACGCCAATCACAGGCATGCAAAGCAATCGAATCGTCGCCACTTCCCGTCATGCGACGCTGGGCGACGCGGGATAGCGTGCCCAGGACGCGGGGATGGGGGGGGGGGGGGGGGCGGGGGGGCGGGGGGGGGGGGGGGGGGGGGGGGCAACGCTTCCGGCTGGTTGTGACACGAGCGTCGGACACTTGGTCTGGAAGGAGGGACACCGCTGTCGAGTTCCTGGTGTGCCGAGACACTGAGCAACTGTCGAAAGTCTATGGTCTACAACTCACACGAGCGCCTGGATAAGGGCATCCGCGGACGGGGAGCAGGGGCGTTGCGGGTTCCGGAAGGGTGACGTGGGGGAGACGACAAAATCCGGGATGACACACTCCAGAACAAATTGGCTGTGCTGGCAAGCGGGCATCGCGTCCTGACCAGGTAGAAGAGCTTCGCGTGACGCCACGCAAGGAAGAGAGAGGCGTGCTACTCAGGGTTGAGAGGAGGGCAGCTTACCTGGGGAAAGCTGGGGTGGGCTGGTCGGCCACGCGCTGTCGCAGGCGGGAGGGGCAGGGGCGGGGAGGTGAGGGGAGTATGAGGCGCGCGTTCCGAGAGTGTCGGAAACAAGAGTACTGCCAGTGGCCTGATGAGCTGGCGGCACCCGCGGCTCTCCCGACTTTGCTCCGTCCAATTGCCGCGTGCCAGTCATTTGAAAAAGTCATACGTCATCATCAGTTTTTACGCGGTAGTCAGATGGCGACACTCAGCAGCATAATCACCGTTATTTGATGCTACCCCGTACTCGTACGATGACGGATGAGTTCTAGAATGACGACCAGCAGCAGTCTTTCAATTCAAATTAATTTTAGATTATGCAAAACTTTCGTGTATTTATTTTGTGGTCTTTCCGAATTTACACCTGGCTAGGAGTACCAGTAGACGATTAATACCGGATATATACCGTAGTCGCCGAGCGTTACTCGCACCAATATCTGGCGCACTGACATGCGCCAGTTTCGTCTGGAAGGAGCTCGTGATTCACGTGAAAGAAATGCACACGGATCGAACCAGGTCATTAGGTACTGTACGCTGTACAAAAGCTGCGAGCGCCATCCGAGTGCTGTAGCCAATAGCTCGTATCCCAATATCGGAGGGGTTGGGCTGACTCAATTGGCCAATAATATCGGCGAGCTACTTGCGACGTTCACCAAATCACCAGGGCATGACAGGTTTCACTGCTGGTGCCAGTCCTGTCCCGGGGGCGGGAAAAATGACAGGTCAGCATACATCACTTGCAGGCCTCGTGCTTTCGAGAATCAAGATCCGCGATATATCCTGCTACTCGTCGTGATGCTTCGCTGTTTCATCAGTACTTAATGGTCGTACTCCTTGTTGTCGTACGAGCAGGCCCGCTTTTTCTTCTCCGGCTTTTATTTATGCTCGGTTTCCTATATTAATTTTAAATAATCGACACCACGCGAGTAATTCAATCCACGAGTACCGCTACGCATCGCGGGGCTCAGACTGACGACGACGTCAGCCAGGAAGAGCCGCGCGATTATCGCGATAGATGCTAGCTAGCGGCCAGTGTTGTGCCGCGAACTCACCCCGGCCGAACTCCGTTCGGCCGATGCGAGTTCGACCGAAAACAGTTCAGACCGAACTGAACCGCAGTTCGGACTGAACCAAGCAACTGAACTGTCCGAACTGCCTAAGTGAGCTCGGTCCGAACTACCACCGAACTGCCACCAAACTACCGCCGAACTGCGTCTGGATATGCCTCGAACTGGCTAATGCAATGGGAACATACATGTAGTGGCAACATATTCTAGGCAACGGTTTGGTGTCGTTAGATGTCTCCATGACCTCAACGCCGCCTAGCTAGTTCAGCCTGAGTTGTGACTGGCGGCGACTCCATATCAAATTACAGTGGACAAGGTTCAGGTTTCATTGAGTGTTGGAGCGTGGAATGTTGTCTGCTACTTGACAATTGGATGGCGGCCAGTGCACCAATTGATGCACCTTATCCGGAGGGGTTATGGGGCGTGCGCATCAGTTTCTCACCTTAGAATACCTTATCTCCATGTACTACGGACTGCGGTAACGCTCGGGTCGCATATGGTGAGTTACGGAGTAGTTCGGAGAACTTTCGAGGGTTCGGGAGATTTTCGAGGCAGTTCAGCCCGAACTTAATTCGGGGGGTTCATTTCGGTTTCGGCCCAAACTCCCGGACCACGCCGAACTGCAACTGGGTTCGGAACAATCTTGCTAGCGACCTCGGTAACAACGGGGAGGAGGAACTGGTTCATGGCGATTCGGTTGTGGCCGCTAACGCAGGTGCGATGGGCGAGCCGGTTCGTGATGCCAGGCTACTCGACGACGATTTCTGGGAGGGCGACAACATGTAAGAAGGCAAATCGGTAGGGTTTCTTTTAAGACTGAACGGCAGCGACGATGACACGACGGATGAGGAGGCCGCAGAGGAGGAGGAGGAGGAGCTGAAGGGAGAACAACGGCAACATCCCGAGGCAGCGACGCAGGAAGGCGGTGCCGATGAGGTAGGCCCCGTCTTCGGCTAAGTGCTCATTAGCATCCAATTGCTCGCGTAAACTCATGCACCCTATACCTGGCTTGATCCGACCTTTCATGCCCACACTGACGACGTGTGTTTTGCCGCTAGGAGGTGGGCAATGGTACGAAGGGACTAGCCCGGCAACTGACATTCGACTACTTCGTTTGTGATGCAATCATGCACATATACGATCAGCGCGTGAAAAACATTAAGGTGACCAACGACTTCGGGCGGCCTCCCATCATTATCATGGGTGGATCTTCCATTTTCCGAACTGAACAGTCACCGAACTTTCAAGACTTCATCCTTACATACTCGCACTCGGCCCTGGAGTGCGCTCCCCCTTTCAAACATTTCCTATTTCTCCTATGTGGATTACCGTGCTTGATGCGGACAACAAACCGAATGTTGCCGTGCTGTGCGCGGTGATCTCTTGAAGAAGCTGCCATAGCAAAGCACTCCCACACCGCTTTCATGTGCCTAATTGTTGTATGCCGTCATTACCTAGAGGCAAATGCGGCACTATATGCCAAGCATGGTGAGACTACAGAGGCGTCGCTACTTGGGCGGATGATGGAGATGGACAACGCCATCGACAACCGCCGCCTCGATGGCGCAGCCAACCTGATACGCTTCGCGAAAATATCCGAGCATCTCTGTGGGGACTTCCGCTTGATGCGCAGCAACAACTTGTGTGCAGGTTGGCCGCTCGGGAGACGGCACAGGGCTGCACAACCCGGGAAGTTGATATGTTCATGGAGAAGAGGTCGCCCCCCCCCCCCCCCCATCATGCGCCTTTGCGTGATGTCATGTGGTCACTGACATCAAATAAGTGTTTGTTGCGTGCATGTCATGTACTTCCGGAAGGTCGTTGTTGGCAAGTAAGTGCGGCAAGGACCAAGAAAGAGCTTTCGCTATCGAGGTCATGAAGCAGGTGTGCCTCCCCCCCATTCCCGCCCTCTATTCCGCTTCCGCTATGCTGTCATTTGTCTCATTGCCCATGTTGCTTTGCAGATGAGGCTACTGGACTTCTAGCTCTTTTTCTATGACATGCTCACTAGCATACATACGGCGAGACCGGGGCAGCACATCAACAACGGCAAAGAAGGCACACGCAGCTTTGGGTGCTACTCGGGGGCAATCAGCAAGACGCGGGTGCGGGATTAGTTCTGCGAGGAGGGGTAGTTGATGTCCACGCACATGCCGTTGCTCTCTTCAAGACGTATGGGGAGGAGTTTGGCCAAGACGGGCGGAAGGTACATTACATCAGGGAGGAGACAGCCAACACCAATTCAGTGTTATTGTTGGCATCCGTGGCTGCCAACGTCGCTGTGTCTTATAATATGTTGAATATTCATATGTTGAATACATATATGTATGAATATGTTGAATACATTCAAGATAATATTAACTATATCAGCATGTAATATCTTACATCCATCATCTGCATGACTATATCAGTCCCCCCCCCCCCCCCCATGCTGACCTACTATGGCCGAATGGAGGCCGTGAAGCCCGACCAAAAGTCCTACACGGTGCAATGCTTATGTGCCTACAACCGTCTATCTGCCGAAAGGCAACGCGAGGGTGCTCACCGCCCAACGATGGGATGGAGTAGATGGGGTGCAGCGCTCGTGCCGGCGGACTTCTACATCAGTCAAAATATATACTGATGAACATCGGAAGGACCTTGCATTCATGCCAACCGGCTTTGCAGAGGCCAAGAACGTCCACATGTTCAAGGAGATCCTGCGGGTCGAGGTAAGTTACTTCGTTGTCGTTGAGCACCACCGCAAGGACAACGCGATGGTTTCGCCCCCCCCCCTCCCGCTGTCTTTGCAGTTGAAGATGCCCACCGCGGAAGTCGCGTCCCACCAGTGCCTATAAAAACTGGACTGTGGGAGGGCCCGATCAACACTGTCTTCTAGCAGGATTTCGTCTTCCCGCCCAGCATTGTGCACGACAGATTGGCCACATACACATGGACAGAGGCCATCAGCACTGTTGGCAGTGGGCGGCGGCAAAGGGCCGCGTTGCTGATGCTGTGCCTAGGCAGATGATGATCAGGCGATGGGCCGTCTATGTTATGTATTATTGCAATAGCGTTCTAGGTGTTGTTGCTGCTTTGCTGCACTTTGTGCCGATATGTTGACGTTGCTGCCCGGCACAGGTGGACAGGTGGTGCTCCTACGTAAAGCGATAGCATGCCAAGGACATCGCCGCCCTTAATGAGGATTACGGCGGTGTTGACGCTGAGCAGTAGTAGCATCTAAGCAGCAACAGTGGCGTTTGTGAATTGAGGATGTCCAATCGTTGCGTGAGCAGTTGCGTAGTATATGGCAGGCGCGTTTACCTCGTCCATCACGTGCTTTCCTAAACGCGCGTCTCCTCGGCGCGCATTTCGTACGGTGCAGTGGAGTCCGTGCCGAGCATGGGCACATAGATACGCAAGACGGATTATCGGCCACCCCACGGAACGGCTCCAAACGGTCATCCGGAGTGCGGCGGCGTGATGCAACGGGATCGTCTTGTCCGGCAGATGCTAGCCCACATGTGCGGCCCCATTGCGCTGTATGTGAGGCCCATGGTAAACCGCGTGCCGCTGTAGCGTATCAGACTGGTTTCGGAGCTATTTGCAGATTGACTTTAGTGCGCCACCCCGCGGCACGCCTACACGTACTGATCCGGACGAGGCGAGGCATCGTGTTTGGCTCGTCCCATATATGCTTCCCGATACGCGCATCCAAAGCCGCGCATTCGCCAGGCTCATGAATCGCGCGCGCCGTGCTTGGAGCACGTGTACGTCACCTACGCGGCGCGTCGCGGGTTGCTATTCTTCACCGCACAGCTGCACCGGGCAATCGGTAATTCGGCATACATAGCCGTGGCGTGTTGTGTCGCGTTTGTCTCGTCCATCACGTGCTTGCCTTAATGCGCGTCACCTCGGCGCGCATTTCGTACGATGCGGTGTAGCCCGTGCCGTGCATGGGCACATAGGTACGGCGCAAGACAGATTATCGGCCACCCCACGGAACGGCTCCAAGCGGTCATCCGGAGTGCGGCGGCATGATGCAACATGTTTGCCTCGTCCGACAGGTGCTAGCCCACATGTGCGGCCCCATTGCGCGGTATGTGAGGCCCGCTAATTTCGGAGCTACTTTAGCTGCAGAATGATTTTAGTGCGCCGCCCCGCGGCACGCCTACACGTATTGATCCCGACGAGGTGCGGCATGTTGCATCGTGTTTGGCTCGTCCCATATATGCTACCCGATACGTGCGCCCAACGCCGCGCATTGGTACGGCCTCGTGAATCGCGCGCGCCGTGCTTGGGGCACGTATACCTACATCCGTTATGCATCGCGTCGCGGGTTGCTATTCTACAACGCGCACCGGCGACCTGGCGACCAACAACATGAATAGCCGTGGCGTGTTGCGTCGCGTTTGTCTCGTCCATCACGTGCTTTTCTAAACGCGCGTCACATCGGCGCGCATTTCGTACGGTGCGGTGTAGCCCATGCCGTGCATGGGCACATAGGTATGGGCGCAAGACGGATTATCGGCCACCCCACGGAACGGCTCCAAACGGTCATCCGGAGTGCGGCGGCGTGATGCTACGGGATCGTCTTGTCCGGCAGGTGCTAGCCCACATGCATGTGCGGCCCAATTGCGCGGTATGTGAGGCCCATGGTAAACCGCGTGCCGCTGTAGTGTATCATACTGGTTTCGGAACTATTTGCATATTGACTTTAGTGCGCCGCCCCGCGGCACGCCTACACGTACTGATCTGGACGAGGCGCGGCATGCTGCATCGTGTTTGGCTCGTCCCATATATGCTACCCGATACGCGCGTCCAGCGTCGCGCGGTAAGGCTCATGAACCACGCACGCCGTGCTTGGGGCACATACACATCAGTTACGCGTCGCGTAGCGGGTTGCTATTCTACAACGCGCAACGGCACCATGCGGTCATCGAAATTAGCCGCGGCATGTCGCTTCGCGTTTGTCTCGTCCGACACATGCTTGCCTATGCCCGCGTCTCCTCTCCGCGCGTTATGAACGCTTCAGTGTAGCGTCGGCCCTTCGTGTGCAACATTGATATGGCCGCCACACGGTTTACGACGCCGCGCCGTGAAACCGTGCCGCTTAGAGTACTCATCCGGACGAGGTGCGGCATGTTGCCGCGTGTTTGGCTCGTCCCATATATGCTACCCGCTACGCGCGTCCAGCGCCGCGCATTGGCCAGGCTCATGAATCGCGCGCGCCGTGCTTGGGGCACATATACATCAGATATGCGTGGCGTCGCGGGTTGCTATTCTACACCGCGCAACGGCACCGGGCGGTCGAAACGAATAGCCGTGGGGTGTTTGCGTCGCGTTTGTCTCGTCCATCACGTGCTTTCCTTAACGCACTGCCCCTCGGCGCGCATTTCGTACGATGCGGTGTAGCCCATTCCGAGCATGGGCACATGATAGGTACGGGCGTAAGACGGTTTATCGGCCACCGTGCGGAACGGCTCCATGCGGTCATCCGGAGTGCGGCGGCATGATGCAACGGGATCGTCTTGTCCGGCAGGTGCTAGCCCACATGTGCGGCCCCATCGCGCGGTATGTGAGGCCCACGGTAAACCGCGTGCCGAGGTTTATCAGACTGGTTTCGGAGCTATTTGCATAATGACCCTAGAGCGCCGCTCCACGGAACGCGTACAAGTATTGATCAGGACAAGGTGCGGCATGTTGCCGCGTGTTTGGCTCGGCTACAACGACGGGGCTCGCTGCGGAGGCGAGCGGCGCGCGGGCGAGCAGAACCGGAGACACGCAGTGGCAACGGTGCGCTGCCTCCATGTTCAAGCAATATCACATCAGCCTAATCTTGAGGAAAGTGACGTGCTGACAAAGACCGACGCGAGCTCGCGTGGGAAGCGCGTGTTAGAGTCCGTTTGTGACGATGATGAGGTACCGGCACCAACACCTACACCCAACTCCGTACGGCCTCTACCCTAATGCCAACTGCTTGTGTAACGACGGCACGGCGTTTCCGAGTGTTACAAATAAGCCGTGACAGAGTCGACCGCCGAAGTTTGGTGGGAGATTTGCTCCCCGGATTCCACATATTTCCTTGCATTTCCTTCGCAGGGGTGCCACTCCCTTCACCGGGTCGCCTCCAAAGATGGGGTGCCAATCTGCGATGGCAAGGCTTTTTCAAGGTACGGCATCGGCGGCAATCCTATCGTTTGGGCCAAGTTCTTCAGGTGCACCACCGACGTGGCGAGGTTGCGTAAGCTCTCCGAAAATCTAGGCGATAGAAGAATGCCAGCGGACCGACTCCACCACGCTACCCTTCCCTTCGGCGTCAACCCGACGATGGCGTTCGCGGGTACGGGCGTGGAAGAGGCCGTGACAGCAAAGGCCAACAAGGACGAGGCAGAAGTAGAGGGCGCGGTTATACACGATAACATGCCCCCCCTCCCCCAAAAATCAAATTACAACACCCCCCCCCCCCCCCCCCGTTTAAGTCAACAATCCTAAAATAGAATTGTGGACCGCACATACGAAATCAATCGCATCGTAACCGTTGATGTCGTTAATTTCGGTGCTACCGAGGCCGGGTAAGCGGGGCGGCAACGCCGCGGGCCGGGGCAGCGGGGCGGCAACGCCGCGCGACCGGGGCAGCGGGGCGGTGCCCGCGGCGTTGCCGCCCCGCTTACCCGGCCTCGGTAGCACCGAAATTAACGACATCAACGGTTACGATGCGATTGACTTCGTATGTGCGGTCCAGCGGGGCAGCGGGGCGGCAGCGCCGCGGGCCGGGGTAGCGGCGTGGCAGGGTCAGCCATGTAAGATTGCTACATACATGATAGACGGCTGACAATCTAGTGGCACGGGTGTCATGTGTGGCTCGGTATGCAAATGCTTTATACAACTGCGGCACTGCCACATACAGTGCGGCTACTTCATCGTAAGGACATATTGCCCTAGATGGTGGCGGGCCGCAACGCTCATACTTGCGGCTTTGCAGACATTCCTTGACCTACATCATACGATTCCTTCGCTTTTATTTTGCGAGTACCGCATCATGGCCGTCGCCCGTGTTATTTTTCTATATGTAAGCATATATGGGGGTTGGCAGCTAAGAATTTGGTCGTCGGCAAAACAAGATTCATATATACGGGGTCGACAGCGGCAATTTAGCCGCACGGCTCCGTTTTGGGGATTTTGCAGGTTGCCGCGGCATCGTATCAATACCACATACACCGCAGTAACTTGAACAAAAAGGCGCGATGCCCTTGGTGGTGGCGACCCGCCACGCTCATACTTGCGGTTTTGCGGACCCCCTCTATGTATCACACGACCTCTCCGCTTTTATTTCGCAAGTCCCGCATCATGGCCGTCGACCGTGTAATATTGCTATATGTACAACATATGTGGGGGTCGGCAGCTGAGAATCTAGCCGCACGGGTGTGTTGTACGGCTCCGTATATGCTTTATACGACAACGGCACTGCCACATACTCCGCAATAAGTTTATCGTATGGGCATAGTGCCCTTGTTGGCGGCGGCCCGCCGCTCGTAAATGCGGCTTTGTGGACGTATTCTTGATCTATGTCAGGCGGTACCGTATGACTTCTCCGCTTTACCGGTTTTCCGAGACCCGTATCATGGCCGTGGCCCGTGTAATCTTGCTACAAGTATATATGGGAGTAGGCAGCCGAGAATCTAGTTTGTCAGCCATATAAGATTCCTATATACGGGTTCGACAACTGACAATCTAGCCGCACGGGTGTGTTATACGGCTCCATAAATGCTTTATACAATTGCGGCACTACCACATACCCCGCAGTATTTGTATTGTATGGGCATAGTGCCCTTGTTGGCAGCGGCCCGGGCGCCGCTCGTAGTTGAGGCTTTGTGGACGTATTTAGTCTATGTCACGCGATGACCCCTCCGACGCTTTATTGCGAGTCCCGCATCATGCATGGCCGTCGCACGTGTAATCTTGCTATATATGCTCACATATGGGGGTCGGCAGCTGTAGATCTGGTCGTCGGCCATGTAAGATTCCTATGTACGGGGTCAACAACCGACAATCTAGCCGCACGGGTGTGTTATACGGCTCCATAAATGTTGTATACGACTGCGGCACTACCACATACCCCGCAGTAACTTTATTGCGTAAGGGCATAGTGCCCTTATGGTTGCGGCGGCCCGGGTGCCGCTCATGGTTGCGGCTTTGTGGACGTATTCTTGATCTATGTCACGCGATGACCCCTCCGACGCTTTATCTATTTTGCAAGTCCCGCATAATGGCTGTCGCCCGTGTAATCTTGCTATATATAAGCACATATGTGGGTGAGCACATGAGGATCTGATCGTGGGCCATATAATATTCATGTGTACCATCTATTCGCGCATCTGAATCTGCCCTTGCCGAGTCGGAGCGAAGGCGTGGTTTTTCCTCCGCAAGAGCAATCAATCAACGCATAGGTGCCGTCCCGCTGCGACCGAGTTGGCTGACTGTGGCATGCGACACGATGCGTTGGCGCGGGCTTATTGGAATCTTGACACGCGCAGATATGGAGGCCGAGGCCGCAGAAGTCGTTTGCCGCCTCGCAAAGGCGCAGGTGATCTGAAGATCCGGCATGTTGTGTTAGTGTTTTCAGTGAAGAGGGCGCGACGAAAGGGGCGGCATCTTGCATGTGGGGTTGTGCAACACATGCATGGTAGGTGGGCCCACAAGCGCAGACGCATCTTCCGCTGGCGCCGCAAGAAGGCGGCGCGAAGGTAGAATCCATGGTGAGCACATGCCGAACGTAGTACATCGTACATACTACAACGTCACCTATTAGTACATTCGTACAGTCAGATCCGCACAACGCCTTTTGACGAAACCGGCTTTTTCGCAGTACATTCGTACACATAAAAATTTCACTCGGTATAATATTGCGACCATTTTAGCGCGCCGTTTTGACCCCCCCAAAAATGGATCTTTTCCGAGCAGCGTATTTGGACCAATTTCACTGGATATTGCACCCAGTCCTTGTTGTCGCCATGTGGCACAGAAGCCATCTCTTTGAAGGCAGATGCTACCGCGTCTCCGATGCGGCGCTAACGGAGCAAGGCTGTTGAGATGCTCGCAAAAAAAGACTTAGCGGAAGGACGGGCGTTTTTGTATATGCCGGCGCCCTATCTTTTAATGTTTAAGCCGTTCTGAAATATGGGCACTGCGCTAGGGCAGTAAGGGTGGCAAAATGCAGCCGTTCAAGCATAAATCGGCATTTGTTCGTGCTCTGAAGCGCCGTCGTCTAACGACTGCAACCCACGCCGAGGCCGAGGCCGACTTTCAGCCTCGGCCGAAGCGTAAGGCGTGTACTTAAGCCAGCGAGGAGACGGCCGCGTGGTGACTTCGTACGCAACCGTCTAGCATGGCGGCGGAAAGGCATGCCTTGGCGGTGCCGACTTCTGTGCCTTCCGCTCACTCCGAGGCGCCTCTTGGATCCTAAACTCTGAAAGGAAACATGCTTGCTCCGCCGCGTTGGGGGCAGAAGGCGCAGGCGCAATCGTTCCCTGGCTGAGCCTATCCAAGCTGAGACCCGGTCGACGGCCGGTAATTCCCTAGCACCGCGCCATAGCCGGTTTCAATTTAAGCAGCGCCGGCTGCCACACATGGCCTTGTGACTGCGTCGACTGCGCCCGCATCGATGCCGCCAGAGGCCGCACAGTCGCACTTTCCCTTGAGGTATGTCGAGCTCGTCGCGCGACATAAGACTACACCTCGGATGGATGCTATGGCACCTCCTGTCCCGCGAGAGCTCGGCATGTTCAGCTTTCTTGCCAGCTCAGCAGTTGCAGCTGTTGCGGAGCGCGTTTGTGTGAATGTCGAGAAGCGCATGTGTGTGAATGTCGTTGCTGAATTGCGACTCCCACTTGCCCGCATAATTGTTGACAGCCGCGCGCCAGCGAGCCGGACACGCTATATGCTGCCGGCACTATTAAACCCGCAAAACACGCTCATGTTGGTTTCCACCCCACTGATTGCAAAGCGGGAAGGCTACAATGTGTAGGAAGGCGGCCGGGCGGGTAGGGGGGGGGGGGGGCACCTTATGGTATGCGTATCCCGAGGTATGCGGGTACCGCCATTCATGCGACAGTCTCAGCCGGATAGAGACTCAAAGACAAACAAAGGTGGTATGCAGTGGTGGTGCAAAGGCGAGAGCCCACAGTGTTTTGTCAATTAAAAAATATTCGTTAACACAACGCTTACCACATGGCAACATTATACAGTACATATACCCGTAGCCTCAGGTACATATTGTACTAGTACACACAGGTACTAACTCGTGGTATATCGTATTCGTATAATTGTCACATTTAGTCGGGAGGCCTTACAGTGCCGCCTTGACAGCTTCGTTGTAGTCCGCATATTCAGTGTGGCCGTCTTATTCAGCCGGGAAGCCAGTGCCCGATAGCAAGTGGTTCAGACTGCGCCTTAGGCAAGGTCTTCGACGGCCCCATCCCCTCTAACGACTCGCTGGTCCGGTTGCACGCTTCCTTGCTGACCATGGCTGCCTTCGGCAACCACTTCCGACCTTACTATACTTCGGCTAAAGACTCGTGGGGTTGCATGAGAGGCCCCGTGAACGACTCTCCTAGAGGCGCATCAAGGCGGTCGAACGAGGCTGCACCACGCGAGGAAGTGGGATACCCGACCACAAACCCGATATAACTGATTGTCAGCGCGATAACCTCTTTTCTACCGCACGTCCCCTCATTCACGGCAAGCAATGGCGGCCTCCATCGCCCGCTGCATTGCCACAGCTAGGTCGTCCATACCATGCAAAGCAACGCCAATACTGCCCCCGCCGCCCTCCCCTCCAACGGGATCCATCATATTTGAGCAAGATCCGCGGGGCTAGGTGATGGGGGGGGGGGGGGGGGGGCACACTTATGTGCGCAAAGACAACTTATTAAAGCGACGACTACATGTGCGCCGGCCCCGACGGCCCGCCGCCATCCGGTGCGCATGTACTTTATGCAAATATACGCGAAATGGTCGAAACCCTGCTAACCTACACAGGGTTTAACGCTCGGTTTTTTTACAAAAAACCGCCGGGACAATTTACAGCGCCCCGGCATGTACCGTTTACGCTCGAATCCTGTCCCAGTGTGCATCGCACTCCCGCGCGAAATGCTTATTTGCTCCGCGGGATGTGGCTTGCCCCCACTCGCATTACTCGAATGGGCCGACGCCCAAACGGGCAAGGCGGGCCTTGCGTGGTCGGTGCCGGTTAGTTTGATGGCAGTGTTTTAGACGGTGATCCAACAGTTTTGGAAATCTCGTCACTGGCCTTTAATTAGGATTGCAGAATGCTCCGGCAATTTGCTCCTTGACTACAACGGGGCGTCGCCTACCCAGGGCTTTATTCCACAGCAGGATCGCTGCCTAAACGGCCGTCGTAGAGACGCTGCAAGGGTTTCACTGTTGGCAGTCCTGTTACGGGGGCGAGAAAAAAGCCCACATGGCACCGATCGGTTTGGAAAAAATGGCCACATGTGGCCGGCAGCCTGCGCACCGATTAATACCTACCCGTTGTCCCGGGGGCGAAAAAAAGAACCTACCCGTTCATTACTTTTGACGCCTGTAGTACTTGCTACCGACCGGCAGTGGCAGGTCAGATGGGAGGGACGGCGCCGGCGAATGGAACGATGGCGAGCACACGATCAGCAGCAGCTTTGCATACTTGGCCGCGCACGGCTCTGACTCGACCGAGAAGTGTAGCCGCGATCGCTCCCCGAAGCCTGACCTGCATAGTCCCCTGAAAGGCGTGCCTCACAAGGCTGCACAGCCCAGCTAGGGGGCACGAGCGTGCTCTGGCGGAAGGGCGGGGGCGGCCAGTCCTGACATACTTCTGGCGTGCGGTCCTCCCAGTGAGCGGTGGCAACGGCGGCCGCCCTCTTGCGCGCTCCTGCCAGTAGCAGGACACTGCGTTCGCCATGAGCTCTGGCATCTTCAAGCAGGTGACCGGCGATTCCCATAAGCATCCCACAACAGCGTACCTATCCTTCCACACGGCTAGCGGCAGCCACAGCACTCTAGCTGTATATGCGATTCTCATTCCCCCTGGACCCTGGCGGGAGCATCGAAGGGTGCGCTGATGATGCGCCGCCTTCGGCCTTCACACACATGCCTGATTCTAATTGTGCTTGTGGCCATGCAGCTGCTGCCGCCGACGGGGGTGTCGCACTGCGCCTCGGCCTTTTTTGACCATGCCACCGCCAAGATGGGGCAGAACAGCGTTCCCAACCTCATTGTGGTCAAGTTCACACAGCTCCAAGTGTACACAGCAAGGTAGGGCGGCCATTGGGACAGTATTGACCAGAGGTGGGCGGGGGGGGGGGGGGGGGGGGGGGGGGGGGGGCGCTCGGTGTGTTCATGAAGCAGCTTGCAGCTTGCAGCTTGATTGTGGGCGCAACACATTGTCACATACACATGGATTGGCTATAGGGGCTTGATGTTTATTGGCTCATACCGGTCCCTGGCCGCTCCAGGTTAATGAGATGGCCAACCCAGCCAGCTCCACGCTCTTAGGATGCGGCCCTGCACATGCAGTACTGTTTTGAGGAAGGGGAGGGGGGGGGGGGGGGGGGGGGGGGGGGGGCGCTGCTGCTGGGACCCCCCCCCCCCCCCCCCCCCCCCCTTTGACATCACCACACACACACACACACACACACACACACACACACACACAGATCAATGGGCTTGAACGTGACGGCTCAGGTATGGGTGTTCACGGCCGTGGCTATGGTTGCACCATGCGGTGCGACTGGCAGGGTGCCAGGCGCTTCTGATGCAGAGGTGGACCTGGACCTGGCTCGCCTAGAGCTCGTCGGAGAGTGGTCGCTGTCTGGAATCGTGGAGAGCCTTGCGGTGTTGAAGTCGCAGCAGCGTGATGTGCAGGTAGGCCGCTGCGGCGTAGACTGTGTCCCGCCTGCCCGGCGTGGATGGAGGAAAGGGGGGGGGGGGGGGGGGGTCGCTGCGGGGAGTGGCGCCATTGCCCCTGTGCGCGCCATCAGCGGCAACGCATAGCTGCCCGGGATAACGCGTGCATTGCTTGTACCTCCGCCACAGAGGGATTCCATCCTGCTCACCTTCCGCGATGCCAAGGCCTCACTCATCGAGTTTGACGAGGCGTCAAACTCCATCAAGACGGTCAGCTTGCACAGCTGGGAGGACAGCTCGCTCACACGGGGACACACCTCGTTTCCCGCTGCCGCCAAAGGCAGTCGCCGACCCACAGGTGGCCAAGTGTCCTACATTCCCACACAGCTTGCTTATGCAGGGCGGCGATTCAGGAGGCAAGGAACTGCCTCCCGGGCTGCGCAACTGACTTGAAACGGTGGTGCGGCAGGGGCGCTGCGCAGCAGTGGCAATGTACGGGTACCACCTGGCGCTGATGCCGGCGGAAGGCAGTGACATCCTTGACCTGCTGGTGCAAGAGGGCACTGGCATCGCGGAGGGTGTGACCTCCTCGTCGGCGCTGCAGAGCTCCTACGTGCTCAACCTGCGTAAGCTGCTGAAAGTCCACACGGTGGGCGCTCCCTTTCCCGCTCCCTCTCCCTCAGCGCACACGCACATGCACACACAGAGCAGCAGCGGCAACGGCGGCGGCAGGGGTAGCGGCAGCCAGCTGCGCTGAGATCAGAACACACTTTTCCCTCATCCACTGCGACGTGCTAACAGTACCTGCATTCACGTGGGCCCGGTGCCACCCAGGGTGAAGCATACATTTAGACCTCCCATATGGCACCACGCAACAGTAGCTTCTCACCTCTAGCACCATCCCAATTCGTGAATCTGCCCCTCCCAACTGTTGTGCCACTGCCAGCTTGGTCAGTACAGCAGCGTCCTGCGCTGGCCACACCATCCAACTCTGCATGCGCCCCACTGCCACTCACGCCAGGTGAAGGACATCTGCTTCCTTCATCGCTACAACGCGCCCGTTTTACTCATCCTGCATGAGGCAGGACCCACCTGGCCGGGGCGGTACAAGGAGGCCAAAGACAGCTGCGAGCTCATCGCCATCTCGCTGGACCTGTCGGGTGGGTCTCTTTGTTGCATGGCCCGGCACAGCATCGCGCCTGACATGATTTGGGGCACATTCAAACGGGGGGTGGGGGTGTGAGAGAGGCGGGGGGGGGGGGGGCTTTATTGTCTGGGGAGATGGTGCTATTGCTGCGGCATGCCAAGACTGCCATGTGATATGCATGCATGGCTCAGAGCATGTAGAACCAGGGCGCACCACATGTCACGCTTCCGCTGCTTTGGAGGCGATCACTATGTTGCGTGCCTCGTCTAGCCCTGATCCAGATATTTAGGACTGACCCGCACGCCATTGTGTCTGCCCACGCAGCTCGGCGTCAGACACGGGTTTGGTCCGCCACAGCCCTGCCGGCGGATAGCTTTGCGGTCTCGCCAGCCCCTGCAGGCGGCGCGCTTGTGCTGTCCAACAACTACCTCATGTACTACGGCCAGGTGCGGCAATCGCCCCGCCGGCTGAGCGGCAGGCACATCTGCAGCCGGTGCTTCTGTGTTCTGTGGCCAAACTAGCCATACCCTAACGCGGCTTGATGCCGAGCACTTGCTGGCTGTTGAGCGCAGGAGTCCTCCTATGCCGTGGCCCTCAACAAGCACGCCTTCTCCGCGCCCATCATCCCCATGGTGCGCTCAGATCGCGACGACAGGGATGCCGAGCCGCTGAGCGTGGCTGCCTCAAAGGCTGCACGCGCTAACTCACGCTCTGTCGCCCCAGAGGTGCCAGCCGTGCCTCTCCACCAATTGCCTGTGTATACTGATTCCGTCATTCCGCCGGATTAACACACACACACACACACACACATGAATTCGTACCACTTTCCCACTTTATTACTCCTGGCATTGCCGGTGCCCTTTCTTGTGCATGTACTGTTCATTGTTCATCTGCCTCGTCACACCTTGCGGAACCTGACAGGTTCTCTCTCTAGGAATCCTTCTGCTTGGCAACACTACAATTATGCGTATCGATATAAACCTGGCGCTCGTGCTGGGCTGCTATTGGTCCGCATGTCGGCCAGGTTATTCATGGGCTTATTCCTGTCTATTGCTCCTTGGCGCAGGTGGTTCCTGCCATTGCCTCCCGCTGCGACCCTGCCACTGCAGCCCTCAACCTCGAGCTGGACGCCGCGGTGGTAACGTGGCTAGACAAAGCGACCGCGCTGCTGTCACTCAAGACCGGGCGCCTGGTGACCGCCTGCCTGCGCCGCCAGGCCGGCACAGTGCGTGAGCTAATCGTCCACCCGGTTGGCTCCGGCTCGGTGTGCAGCTGCATCAGCCGGCTGTCGGACGATCTGCTCTTTCTTGGGTCGTGGTCCGGCGACTCCCTGCTTGTGCGCTATTTGCCGGTTCTTGAAGGTGTGCCGCCACAGCCTGTCGTACCCCACCCAATGGTGCATATGAGCCAACTAGGCTAGTGGTGTTAATGCCGGTCATGCAGCACTTCCACTGCCATCTTCATGATGTGGGACTGAGAGTACTTGATGAGAAAGAGGGCTTGGCAACGCTTGCTTGCGGCTGCCTCTCCACGCCAAGCCAAATGGATTTCTCTGGCCGGCTTGCACACCATCTGCTCCCCAATCGCAAAGCGCTCACCTTGGCGCTGCGGCCGCTGCCTCTTCGCAGATGAAGCCGCAGAGCGTGACATGATGGCCCCCAGCGCCCGCGGGGTCAATGCCGGCGATGACAGCCGCATGCCCAAGCGGCAGAAGCTGGAAGCTGTGCCTGAGCTTGAGGTAACACCACCTGGCTTCCATGACTGGTGTCCAGACTGGCACCGGCATCCTAACAGTACGTGTGATGCTATGCCCCTACTCCTGGTAGCAATGTCAGTCCAGTGGCAACATCAAACGGTTCTCTGAGGGCAGTCCGTACCAAGTGAAGCTGGAATATGAGTTTCACTCAGCTCGATGGGCTACCACCCAGTGAGCAGAGAAATACGTGGTTGCCATAGCTCTGCCCTGCAAATATCACATACACCGTCCAACACAGTATAGAGCTACATTATCTTGGATTCAAGACATGCTGCCCATCGGATATACTGTATCCGGTCTCATGCGGCGCTTCACCTGGCAAATGTTCAATGGCAACTTTGACCTGATGTGACACATCATATGGCCATTCCGCTTTATTGGTCCA
This sequence comes from Tetraselmis striata, assembly GCA_006384855.1. NCBI lineage: Eukaryota > Viridiplantae > Chlorophyta > Chlorodendrophyceae > Chlorodendrales > Chlorodendraceae > Tetraselmis > Tetraselmis striata. The sequence continues at coordinate 31,539 of VCJN01001237.1, read as the reverse complement.
GGGGCCGGCAGGCGAGGAGGACGAGGGTGAGGAAGCTATAAAAGTCAAGGAGGAGGGTGCTGACAAGGACGATGATGATGCGGACGACCTGTACGGCGATGCCAACACTGGCGATGCATCGCCAAAGTTATCTTTAGGTGGCATGGCCAGCCCCTTTGCGTCCACAAAGCCCAAGCGTTACAACCTCAAGGTCCGTCCACATGCCCCCCCCCCCCCCCCCCTGCTTTGTCTGCATTCTGTGCCTCTTTGGTGTGGACTGTGGAACGGCGCTCTGTGTGTCACATGAGACAGATGCCTTGACGAGCAGCTCATGTATCTGTCTGATCAGTGCTTTCAATGCGGACCCTTTGTACCAGGTTGTGGACAGCCTCATGTGCCTGGGGCCCATCCGCGACGTATGTGTCATGGACGCATCCCTGCCCGCTGACGCCACCCCGGAGGAGCGTGCCCGTGCCGGGCTGCAGTGCGTCGTGGCATCAGGCAACGGCAAGGTGCGCTTGCTGACTCCTGCCAGTGACACCGGGTGACACTGCCACCGCATGGCTGCCCGCATGAGCCACTATGCCAGCCCTGGCGCCGCCGATCGCCAGGTGAACGCTATCCACCCATGACGATGTGCTATTTTTCGCCAATGCAGGGCGGCGCTTTGACAGTTCTCCGGCGCAGCTTCCTGCCAGAGCTCGCCACGGAGGTGCCCATTGCGGGCGTCACGGGCGTGTGGACGCTGCACTGCGCCGCCGTGGGTCTGGAGGACCCCGCCCTGCACGCGTACATGTTGCTGGGAATGGAGAACGAGACCAAGATTTTTGCGTGCGGGGAGGAGTTGGAGGAGATCACGGACGAGGGGAGCCAGTTTTTCACGGCCGGCGCTACGGTTATGGCTGCCTCGGTGCTCGACGGCCGCATCCTTGTGCAGGTAGGGTTGCCGCTATGACATGTTGCCTACCGTGCAATTGGTCAAGTCGGAGATAAACGTGTCGACCAAATGGAGAGCGTAGTCTCGCTGCGCCGCAGATAGCGACATGTGCAAGAGAGCTAAAGCATTTGTGTGCACGTGCGTGCGTGTGGGCTCTCAGGTGCACCGCCAGGGCGTGCGAGTCGTGCAGTCGGCATCGGTGCAGTTACAGGACTTGGTGCTGAGCGAGCTGCTAGGGCAGGTTGGCGCAAGCTCCGAGTCAGTCGAGGTGGTCGGCGCTGAGATAAGCAGCGACTGGGTGGCCCTTCAGCTGTCAAGCGGGCAGGTGCGGTCCTGCGGGTGCCATGATGCGCCGTGATGCCGTCTAACCCGTGCATGCCAGCACTCGCCCATAGCTGAGGTGGCTGCCCCTACTGACCGCAGGCGATGCTGCTGCGAGCGGAGGGCGAGAGCCATGCCTTCGGCCACTTCGAGGCCTCTGCGGATAGCCTCCTGACGCAACCGCTGGCGAACCCTGGCGCAGCCATCACGGCGTGTACGCTGTACGTTGACAGCGGCGGCTGGCTGTCGGGCGTAGTGTCCAGTGCAAGCGAGGGTGGGGACGCACCAAGCCCGGTGGCGACGGGCATGGCCTTCTGCGCAGCGGCCAGGGCCAGCGGCATGCTGGAGATCTTCGCCCTGCCGACCTGGGAGCAGGTCTTTTATAACTCTGGCTTGACACAGGTGCCACGACATCCACCCGTCCCAGCATGCTGACTGCTGCAAGCTGCGGCACACCTGTATGCCTGTCTAGGTGAAGTTACAGGCGGGCATGCACGGCACTGCTAAATTTGTGCATCGTCCGACTTGCTGCCGCATCAGGGGTACCGCGTCATGGTGCCAGAGAACACGCTCGTGTCCAGCACGGCGGTGGAGGATCGCACTCACGACGCGCTGGACGTGGACGATCAAGTGATAGAGGTGCGATCCAACATGATGCATGCCTCCCCGGGAGAGGCTGGCGCCCTGTCTCTGATGAGCAGCTCGCCACGCGGAGCGAATCTCGCGTCGTATTCTGCTGATCCAGTGCCTATGCCCTCCACCCTTGCAGCTGCTGCTGGCCAGTTTCGTAACGCGGAACGCAGGCGATGTCGTTGCGCAGCACCCGCGGCCGGTTCTGCTGGCCCTGAACGCCCGGGGAGAGATGCTCGCGTATAACGCGTTTCGGCCCGCCAATGCGGACATCCGGTTCAAGCGCATCCGCCTTGACTGGCTAGCCTACATGCAGGGCCCGCCCCCAGCGTTTGGCACGCACCTCCCCCCCCCCCCCCCCCCCCCCCAACCACCACCACCACCACTCATCGCCACTTTCCTCACCAATTGGCATTCTCATGTGCATGCTGCACTCCTACTGGTTGCACACCCCACCTCTGCATTTGTGTGTTGAACTCAATTCCTTGTTGTTGCTGCCTGCTTCAGGCCGGAGGCCCAAGCGAATGGTCCGCTTCAGCAGCATGGGGGACGGCCTCAGCGCGAACGGCGTCTTTGTCGCGGGCATCAACCCCGTGATGCTGGTGGTGAGCGGAGGCGGCATGAATGCGCACCCCTACCTCTGCGACGGACCGGCCTCTGCGATGGCGCCCTTCCACAACGCCAGCTGCCAGGTGCGCTTCCAAGTAGACCGCCGCAAGACCGGCAAGTCTGATTCTGGTTCGCTGCTCTACTTTGCCGTACACCTCTGCTCTCTGGCACAATTTGCACCATCTCTTTCCAAGCACGGGTGCCGACAGGCCTATAAGACAGACAGGGTTGAAGACTTTTTGAGGCCGGTTACTGGACTCTGTTACACCGTGATTTCGTGTATGCGAGTCAGCATCTGTACCCCATTTACCATTCAACCAACGCCAAATGGCAGAGGTGGTAAGCGGGAGGGGGGTCCAAGCATTCCACACCATATTTGGGTTGCTTGCAGCTGCCACATCCATCCACAGCGTCAAATGCTTCCTGTGTTGGCATGCGCAGGGTTTCATTGTTGTGGCGGGGCTGGGGCAGGAGAGCCAGCTGAAGATCTGCGAGATGCCCGCCGTCCACGTGCACGGCGCCAGGCCCTCCATCCTGCGCATGGACCAGAAGTACGTCACCAGAAAAGTAAACATCAGGTATGCCCGCAGTCCTCAATGATCCAGCCGCATTCAGCAGCCGAGTGTGGTGTCCGCAGGTTAATTGTTACTTCACGAGCAGCGCCACTGATGCGGTAGGACAGCTGCATTATTAGGGGCGGTCGAATGTAGGTGGCATCGCCCGCGCGCCTGCGGTGGTGGCGGCGCTGGTAATTGAGTGGTGGCCCTGCTGACGATGCTGCTGCGGCGCTGCGCTGTGCTGCAGGGTCACCCCGCACAGGGTGGTGCACTACCGTGAAGAGCAGCTGTACGGGATGCTGATCAGCACAACCGTGCGTGCCTAGCCTCGGAACACAACTGTCGTGGCAAAAAGTGATGTGAGACACAAGGGCGAGAAGGGGGGGGGGGGGGGCTCAAATGTACGATTACGGGGCAAAATGTATGGATATTCATCGGGTAGTTGTGTGTCACTCCGCAGGTGCCAGCAAGGGAGCGCTTGCCGGAGCAAGTAGGCGGGGACGCCCACGCCGCGGCTGCGTACGCCACCTCTGACGCCGCCACCGCTGTGCAAGGCACTGAGGAGGGGCATGAGGTACGGTCAGGCCCCGCGAACCGGTGGATGGCCGCGCCACGGGCAGCTCCGATATTACAGTAACAGGTCGCATGAGCCATCCGACTCGGCCGGGCTGTCCTGCCGCACCTCCCGCCCCTGTGCAGGTCTGGTTCCTGCGGGAGCAGGACATGGCCACGCTGTGGCGCTATGAGCTGGGCCCCGGCGAGCGAGGGGCATCTGCGCAGTCCGTCACGCTGAAAAATGTCAACACGCCTCAGCCGTGCCAGACGTCAAGCTTCTTCGTGGTTGGGACCGCCATCACCTTGGGCGAGGTGCGCCCATACTGAGGAGCCTGGATAGCGCAGAAGTGGGGCGGGGGGCATTGAATATGTGCTATGATTGCAACCTCGGCTTTGGTACGTTCGAGAGGGGGGGGGGGGGGGGGGGTCTACTCAGTCTCCGCTCGGAATCCACAGACATCAATAATATCAGGGCGCGTTTGTCTCAGCGAGGATGCACATAGATCCCTCGAGTTGGCAGCATCTTCTGTTTGCACATATGGACTGTGGCTTCTCGGCGAATTCCCATTCTTTGATGCGTGTGAGGTGGCCTGCACTCAGCTACACGCACGTGTGCCCTGCAGGACTATCCTTGCCTGGGGCGAATCCTCATGTTCCGTGTGAAGCACGACGTCCAGAAGGGCGCCCTCGCGCACAACGAAATGCTGTACTCGCGCGAGTTCCGCGGCCCCATCACCGCCATCGAGGCCATGGAGAAGTGCCTGCTGGTGGCGATGGGCTCCAAGCTGCTGCTGCACTACTGGGACGGCCAGCGCCTGACGGAGGCCGCCTTCTTCGACGCGCCTCTTCTCATCACGTCCGTCAACGTCATCAAGGTGCTGTTACTCCCGCGGCCCCAGCCCCGCGAGCCCCATCCGCCCACACCATCCCCTTGCCGCTCATCGAACCCCTCCTGATAACACCCCCCCCCCCCCCCCCTCCCCCCTCCCCCCGTTCCAGAACTTCGTCCTGCTGGGGGACATTCACAAGAGCGTGTCGTTTATCCGCTACGTGGAGAAGGCGCGGGAGGGGCAGGTAAGGCCGCCGGCGCCAGACGTTGTCAACAAACAACTAGTGCCTAGGCCCGGCGGGGGGCGGGGCGGGGGGGGGGGGGGGGGGGGCGGCTGCAGGCATCCAACCTGCTGAGCCGCGTGCCACCACGTGACGGGCGGCAGGTGTCCAACCCGGAGCGCGAGAAGTACCGGCAGCTGCTGTTCATGTCCAAGGACCACGACCAGCGCGACGTCACCGCCTCGGAGTTTGTGACGGACGGCAAGAAGCTGGGCCTGCTGTGCAGCGACGCGGGGCAGGGGCTGCACCTCTTCCAGTACGACAAGGACGACCCCCAGTCCTGGATGGGCAAGCGGCTGATGCCGCAGGTGCGTGCGGTGTGCAGGGGCGGGGGACCCGGGTTGCCATGAGCAGAGACATGTAAATGTGTAGGAGCACACCCGCCGTGGTGGATTGTGGCATCGCGGGTCGCATCAACGATGACGTACGTTGCGCAGTCAAGACTCGCAGATTACGCCCATACCGCGCTCCTGGTGTATTGTGATAGATTTTTGCATGAATCTCGTGTTTTCCTTCTTTTTTGCAAGGAGGTCAAAAAGAGTATTTCATAGCTAACCAACTGCTGTGGTGCATGGAGTCTGGGCTTTGTCCGTGATTTCTTGGGTTTCCTCTGGCCTTTGCTGGTGGCTGCTGCAGGCTGTATCATCCATCCGTCAGTGACATCTATGCTGATGCCTGCACTCACGCTCATTCCGAATTACCAGACGAAGGATGTATTGGCTTCCTTGGAGCATAGGGACCCGTACCGAGGCCCAAGGGGCTACCACTGGGTTGCGGACGCACCCCATAACAACCCGTAATATGGGCCTCATTTAATCGGGGCTGCATGCTCCTCCTCTATAATAACACATCGGCAATGGCTTTGCCATAGGTTCGTGTTTGTTTAATCTCTGGCAGTCTGGGCAGGTTATTATTCGCAGTGCTCTGATTACCGCGTTGGCACCCGTATGGCCTATTTGTGATTCGCCGCCTAGCTGGGCTGACGTGGACATGCTGTGTCGGCATCTCTGGGGCGCCTCAGGCCTCGTTCTACATGGGCGCAGACGTGCGGCACATGCGCCGCCTCAAGCTGGCCGGCGCGGCCAACCGGCGCGCCGCGCTGATGGGCACACTGCACGGCTCCATCAACGCGTTCCTGCCGCTCAGCGACGGCAGCTTCCAGCTGCTGGCGCGCATCTACCGCGTGATGCAGCGCAAGGTGGAGCACCCCTGCGGCCTCAACCCACGGGCCTTCAGGTGAGAGCGCCGCCAAGGCGGGGCAAGGGGGACAGGGATGCCCATGCTCCGGGCTCTAGGGTTTGAGGGCCTGAACCGGATCCCCCTACCAAAGCCACATCGCCGCATCAATCAACCGTTGCCAATCGGCTGACCCGCGGGCGCTGGACGCTGATTGCTGAGAAGACAGGGTTCATCAGGGTTTGAGAGTGCCGCTTTCACACCCTAAACAACCAAACCTCGACCCCTCCTCCTCCTCCTCTGATTTGCGCTGGCTGCCAAGGGAGGTCCCGCGGCTGCGCTGTGGGTTCGATTATTGTTTTGACCCCCATCGTGAAGAAGGGGCAGCTGTATTTCCATCTGGAAATCTATAGCCCGATAGCTGGATTGTCACTAGCTACGGACGGCCTGGTGTATATGGTTACGTTTAGCGTGGTCTGCCCCCCCCTAGTTCAGCCTGATTGACACGGAGCCCTGCTCCAGGGCGGCAAGCGGCTGAGCGCCGTGGCTGCGCCATCTGATGCGGTGTGGTGCGCGCAGGCGGCGCTTCCTGCACATCCCGCGCGACCTGGGCGGCAGCGAGCACTACGGCCCACCCCTCTCGGACAGCGGCATCCTGGACGGCGACCTGCTGTGGGCGTTCCAGTGGCTGTCGCGGCCCAAGCAGGTGCGCGCGCATGCACCACGTCATCCGCCCCACGCTGAGTGCCCCGGGTGAAAAAGGGGGGGGGGGGGGGGGGGGGGGGGGGCTCCGGCTGAGCACTGCGGCCCTGCGTCTGCAGGCCAAGCTGGCGGCGGAGGTGGGCTCCACCCGGCTGGACATCCTGGGCGCGCTCACTGCCGTCGCGGAGCAGTCTGCGCGCATGTCCCAGGAGACGGGCGGGCCGGAGAGCTTCTGGTGAGGGGCGGGCGCGCGCGCAGGGTAGAGCGGGGCACATTGTGCACGCCGTTGCCGCACCCGTACAACGCATATGCGGGACACCAGTTGGCCCTCAGACCGGGACATGCAGCGGCAAGATGCCGGCCCAAGATGCCGGTCCATGGGGCCAGGCCCGCGAGACATCAGGCTCAGTCAGCTGCTTGATTGTGGTTGTAAGAAAATTCAAAGCTTCATGTTGCGAAACACTTGCACGGCTGCCCTGCGTGCTTGGATGCCCCTGCCTAGCCTGGCCTGGCCTGGCCGCTACATTCGGCTCAGCACGCGCCGCCGCCAGAACATAACAAGGAGCGCCGCCACGAGCGTCCCCGCCATCAGCAGCTCAAAGTGCCCCAGGCCCATCTCATGCGACCCGTGCGACTCCTTGCCGGGCACGGGATGATTCATCTTGACGGCCTCCTCCGCCTGCTATGCCTTCAGCGGACCCCAAGCGCCCAGGCAACTGGGCTGGGCAGCCTCCGCTCCTCCTGCTGCTGGGGGCGGCACACCTGTGGCACGGGGCTCGTTGCCCGGTCGACACCAGCCAGGGTGTGGCTCGTCCTTGGCTGGGGATTCTGCGCTTCTTGCTTGTGGGCACACTCGGGGAAGAGGGGCGACACTGGCGATGACTTGAGCGGGTGGCGGGAGGGCAGGGCTGGGGGGGGGGGGGGGGGGGGGGGGGGGCTATTCTGTGCAAGGTGTGCGCATCCCACGGCAGGGATCTCGCCGTGTCGCCAAGCCTGTCGGGATGGTCAAGCGTGATATCCCCCTCTCTCGTGGGCCCTGTCGCGGAAACTGAGCGACTGATAGGTCTGCGCTTCCTCCAGAGTGAACACCGCCGTGTGTTTGCGTCTGTCGTGGTTGCTACGATACCGAGTGCGATGAGGTGTTGACGAGTGACGGGTTCGGTAGCACGGGGTAGAGGTGCTGAGTGGTGTGAATTACAATAAGGGCAGTAACAAATCCACCTACTGCTAAAATAAGTAGATGGGGTTCCGGCACCTGTAGGTTGTGACGAGCGAGTCGTCGCGCAGGCGCCGTTGCGGGTTGCATCATCAGAACGGCAGGGGATCGATATCAGAAATACAAGCGAATATATCAGGGATTAAATAAAAGATTCAATTTTGCTTTGTGTTCCATGCCACCCGTATAATTATCCGTCAATCCCGGCTGGGTATCGGTGTGTATTACAAAAAGGGCAGTATTAATCCCGGCTGGGTACTGGTACGGGTGTACTGTCTCCTTAATAATAGTCGCTAATTATTAATAATGGTGTGCGAGCGCATTATTAAATCCATTATGTGCTTTCATCCCAGCAGTAAGCCCCCGGATTAGAATGTAAAACGTGAAGGATTATCCCGAAACATGTTCGGATGTCGCAGCTGGGTGACGCTTGCGCGCGGGCGTTATCAGATCCCGCTACTCCTGCGCAAGCATCGGCACCAGACGAAGGCAGAGTAGACCTCCCCTTCGCCAGCCACCAACCCTGTGAGCCACCGATACACGCGGCAAGATGACGTTCTGGATCACCACCGTCTCCTTCGCGGTGCTGGAGGGCCTGGTGCTGCTGGGTAACATGGTCACGGGGAAGCGCGGGGCCAACCAGTACGTAGTCGCTGCCTCAATTGCGGTCACAACCCTACCACACCCGCGACGACACCCCCGCCCAGCTCTCCCACTCTCCATCCTCCTGCTTCTACACCACCGGGTTGCCATCACTCCTAACTTTCCCTGCTACACTCACGTCTTCTCTCCGGCCAACCATCGCCTGCCGCCGCCTCCCCTTCCCGGCTCCCCCTCCTCCCCCTGGGGGCCTCTTTCTGACTTTTAGACAGACAGCTACGCACCACCTCTTACAGCCAGATTTTCAAGATCTCATTCAACTGTGCTCTGCGCTGCAGGCTACGCTACACTCTGGGCACGACCGCCGTGTTCTGCATGTGGCTATTGTACGCCCCATCCCCCGCCTCTCCCGACAGCGCCCCGATTAAAATGCCCCGGGGGGGGGGGGGGGGGACCCAGCCCACTTGTTTGTTGGGGGAGGGGGGGGGGGGGGGGGGGGGGCATTCAGCCCACTTTGGTGCGTATGCACTGTCTGATTGTCTGAGTTATCATCACCTCCGGGGCCCCACCCACCCACCCCCTTCGCCGTCCCCATCCCCATCCATTCCGCAGCTGGGCAATCACCTACATGGCACAGATGAACCCGCTGATCAACCCGGAGAGAAAGTGAGCGCGCGCTGCAAATGGTGAGCGCACGCTGCAAATGGGAACGGGAGACTGCGCAGGGACAGAGGGGGCGCCGGCCGCAGAGCAGCGCCGCCTCCTTCCTAAGCTGGCATAGGCGCACCAGCAGCCTTGGCGGGCAGCGCACAGCAAGCACGGGCGCAGGCGGGCAGTCCATACATAGCTGCAGCGGAGGCATAGGCAGCGGCGGCGCTTGTTACATGGTGAATTTCAAGCAGCTCGTCTCTGCGTGCGTGGTCTGGCACTTTTTGCAGCAGAAGCGGGAGCCGCAGCGCGTGCATGTGTACCTGCACATGCCAACAGGCAGTCACAGAGGAGTTCAGATGGGATGGTAGATAACCCTGGGCTAGGCAGACTGGGCTAGTTGGGGGTGTTTGGGGGGGGGGGGGGGGGGGGGGGGAGGGGTTCCGCACGGTGCTGTGAAGCCGCACACGCTGCAAAACTTGCGGGGCGCAGTGCTTTGCGGCGGGCCTGCTGCAGCGCTCACGTAGTCGGGCCGCCCCTCCTGCCCTGGGCCGACAGTCACCTGCGGAGCACCGCATGCCCGCCCAGTCAACCCATACCTATGTGGTCGCTGTCGCAACTTTGCATGCGACGTGGGGAGAGGGGGTCTGGAGTGTGGGAGGGAAAGGGGGGGGGGGGGGGGGGGGGGGTCTCGCCTCCTCAAGCAGCCCAGCAAAGGTGGTCGGCCGGTCCTGCTGCCGCCGCGTCTTCCTCGCGGCTGCCGTCTTCCCCTTCTTGCCCTTCTTCTTCCGTTTCTGCGGCCGCCCCTCTGCTGTCCAGGATACATTACCCCAAGCCTCAGCCTCACGCGCATGCCAAAATCCTGCGGGCCAGGGAGCAACACCGCGGCGCGGCGCACCCTCGTCTGATGACCCCTCCAGCATGAACTCCTCGTCGTCCGTGTTGGCCCCAAACACTGTCTCCTCCTCCACATTGTCCCGCTCGAGCGCATCCAGCCGGGCTTGCGCAGCCTGATGAGCCGCACAGCGCACCCGCCTTAATATATTTACGTGACTCTCCCCTAGCAAATGGCGCATCGCAGCAGGCAGAAGCATGGCGGCATGGGTGCACGCCTGTCTTCGCTCCTCCACGCCCACCACCGCCATTGCCTTGGAGACCTTTCGCGATCGGCCACTTTTGCGGATGCCATCGCCTAGCGTGCCAGGAGAGCAGCTCCTCAGTAGCCGCCCACATTGCCAGGTCCATCAGCGAAGCAAAAATGATCGTGACACTGCATTTCCGCCGGCGAAATGACAATGAGGTGAACATGGGTGGATGGCTTGCGTGCACTCACGCAGAGGAGGGAGCCCTTCAGCCATCATTGCGGCGGAGTTTCACCCAGGCAGACACTAGACGGGGATCCTGGGGGGCTGTTGAGGTGCCAGCACAGCCGTGCGTCAAAAGAAGAGCTGCAGAAAGCCAGAAAGCAGGGGGGGGGGGGGGGGGGGGGGGGGGCTGCTTTGGTATGTACTCATGTAGAGCACTTTCACCATTCTTAAGCGGTGCAAGCAGGCAAATCATTCTGCCATATGAGAGGTGTTCAGATTACTGGCAGGTGGCAGACGCGGCTGTGAAATCCGGCCCAGGTAACCCAAGGATAGCCCCCAAAGCTGGCGTGTCACCCGCACGGGCTGGTTCTCACCAGACCAGCGCCGCCCTGTCGGTCTGCCGGCGTTCGCTGCACGTTTGATTGCTTAACGTCCAGTGGGGCAGTGACGGCAGGAAATCCACGTTTGTGTGCTAGGGCCGTCCTATCCACCACTGTTTTGTGCCTGCAGTAGTGCTGATACAGGCGGCTCTCGCTGTCGCCCCGCAGAATCGTGCCAGCAGGTGTCGCACAAAAGCATGGGATCGTGAGTGCTCTTTAAAATGCGCCGTCAGCCGGCCAGCGCAACAACGGGCAGTGCGGACCGGTATCCGAATACTAACGCTACCTGTACAGCTGGTATCGATTATTGCCCGATTATTGCCCGATATTGCTCGATGATTTCCGATATCGCCTTCTGCTGCTAGCTCATGTAATTATTATTGCCCGATTGCCGGGGACCTATATGGGGATAATGATCATGTGCCTCCGGTCTCCTGGATGCGCTCTTTTAAATATAAATTCATGTCACACAGAATTACCATGTGGCGGTCAGGTTTGAATTAATTTCGTTCGATAAATTCATTTTATGCTTCATGTTTATTTGTTCAATATGTTCCATTTATGAAGATGAGAATACAGATATACTTACATGGGCTAGCAGCAGAAGGCGATATTCGGAAATCACCAAAAAAATGGACAATTAGAAAGGTCCTCTACACCGATTGCGAGGGGGAAGCAGCAACATGAGAAGACGCAGAATGGGCACGAGCCCACGCATCAGACTTGGCCATCTGCACACCGGCAGAGAGAATGCCGCCCAGGGTACCATGCACGCAAGCCGAGACCCGCTGCAACAGCCCCCGCCGTGTGCGCGACAGGTGACGGCGGAACTCAGCAAGTTGGTTGGCGACAAAGTTCCGAAGTGCCTGAACGGATTGACCACGAAGGAAGCATGAGGCCGGGGCGGAAGGACCGCCATGGAAGTTGCGCACAGCCAACAGCACCGCGAAGATGTAGACCACCGTCAAAGCGGACTTCCCGAGACGGCCACGGTCCTCAACCACAAAAGTGTAGTACCGGTGAACACCCTGCACTGGGGCGGGAGACGCCCGGTCCGCTGCCAACTTACCATGCTCCGCCTCGGTCGCCGCGATTCCCGGGGTGCACCAGCGGGGGTCGTTGCTCCAAGTGGGGGTCGTGGAGGACACGCACGCGAAGTCGATCATGTAATCGCACGCCGCCCCCCCCCCACCCCACCCCGCCAGCGTCAAGTCCGACGGCCGCGAGCGGTCCGTTGGCCGCAGCCCACTCGTCTCAAGGGTCAAGTCGCCGGCTCCCGAACGGTCCCGGTCAAGCACCGCCCCCGCATCAATTGCCACAAATGCCCACAGATTCTTCAAAGCGGTATGCATGCGGTGCTTGTAGTTCGCTACGGGGCATATGGGCAGATGATCCACGATGAAATCCGTAGCGCTCCGGTTCGAGCCATCCGTAGAGCGAAGCCATAAGGGATCAATACCACACGTGGGGCCACGGCAAGTGACAAGCGCGGAGCCTCCGCGCGGGCAAAGGCCCAGTACCCGCGCAGCGGCGGCCGAATAAGCAGCATGGGGAATCTTGCGGGCTGACTCGTGATCCGACTGGAAAAGCGATAGGGATCCCGGCCCGCACGCGCTGTACATGCGCAGGGTATCAAGTCGCGAGGCCGCGGCACAAGTACGCTGGAAGCTGAGATCGAGGGCCACGAAGTCACGCAAGCGAATCGCACGGCTGAGGTGGCGTTGGACAACCATGGTCGTGGGTTGATCATCGGAGGTCGCACCCGAACCCGTACCCGAGGGCGGAGCAGTAGAACCTGGCAGCAATTATTCTGGGAGGGACACGGTCGCTGCTGACGGAGGGTGTGCCACAGTACCAACTCCAAGAGGAGTGGCCGTAAAAGGAGATGTGGTGACGCGCAGTCCTCCGCTAGTGCTCGAGAGATGAGAGATGAGAATACAGATAAATACCTGCCGTATTACGGATATATTTAGTCGCTACGTATGAATATGGGCTAACTGCAAACGGCGGTACCTGTACCGGTACCGACCAGGGTTGGGCTTACGTGGATTTTGGGCTGACTTAACTTATCTTAACTTTTAAAAGTTAGGTTAAGTGAAATCCAACTTAACAACCTAGCAAATGTTAAGATGAGTTAAATCACTTAAGTTTCAGCTTAAGAGGTCAACTTAACTTAAGATACTGCTCAACTTAACTGACTTAATTATGCAGTATACCTATAACTAAACCCGAAACCAACCGGCCCGTTAGTTGGCAACCGTTCGCTAGTCGACTCTTACGAACAATTAACCCTCATATAATATCCGGCTTGTGTTCGTTGGTAGTTCGTTAAAACATCGGGTATGGGAAGTACCCGTACTGGCGCACCATATAGTGTCATGACTTGTGCTTATATGTTTGTTATGTAGCTTCCCTACGCTGGCGCTCCTTGCGCGCGTGGTGTTGGCCATTCCGGGCTCTCAAATTGAGTGCAAGAGGGTGTTCAACAATTGCGGCCTCATTGTCTCGAGCTTGAGAAATTGAATCGGGATGGACAACTTGGCTGCAATTGTATCCATAATGAGGAATGTCAACCAGCGCGAAAAGTGCGACAGTCTCGGGTGCCTCACGCAGGTCAAGCAGACAAGGCTGTCGTAAACACAAAGAAGGCAGCAGAGAGAGAAAGAAACAATGGTTACAACGTTGTCACCACCCGCCGCTATTTATGCGTATGGCTAGCTCACAGCTAGCCACCACCAAGCGGCACGCGCACTGCTAAGCGCGTCACCGTGGAGAGTCGTGCCTTGAAGTGTCGAACAGGAGGTCGTCGCTTAGAGACCTCCGCACATGTAGTTGACACATCAGTTTATACACAAGTATACAACTGATGTTACAGAGGCAGGTGCATTATACATATATGCCCGCTACGGGTACGCACATGCGTACTATCCCGTAACTACACCCCTCCACATAAGTCCGGGTTTTGCATTTTCGATCGCAAAGCGCATGCATGGGCGAGGATAACGCCGGCTGCATGTGCATACATGCTAACTACAGCGGGAATAGTTCGGGCGAACGCCTATTGTGCGCTTTATACCCACCCGCGCGACAACACGACCATTTGTGGGCGCCCTTTCAAAAACGCGAAATCATTGCATGGTGCGTTGGGGCCAGAAAGTTGTGGGTTGCGCCAACCGTCCAAACCTATGGAAAAAGTGGCACTCGTCGCACCAAACTCGGTGGATACGGCCCTTGGCATAAGTTGCACACACCGTGCGTGTAGGCCACTGAAAGCATGTCGCTATAGGCACGACGTGACACCCCAACGTCAAGTTGGCCACTGTGGGGAGCAGTTTTGGGGTGAAAATGCTGCTGTTTCTGTGGCGAACGCACGTAGGAGAGGCGCTCGATGGCCCCCTTGGCGTAGGGCAATGCTCTACTATGGGGGCGCGTGGTGGAATGCCAGTTGCACCGTTTCGTGGGCGGGGTGGCGCGGTAGGGGCGTGGATTTTGATTAATATGAAATTCCTTGAAAAATGCTGTGGAAAATGGCATTTTGGCTGGTAGATGTGTGTATCGCTAGGAGGTGGCACATGCCAAGTGTTGGTGGTCCGTGGTCATCCACATACATAACGCTCTCGCGCAACTGAGTATGGGGCTTAGACACGCACTTGGCGCAAAGCCACGCGCCCGATATGGGTGGGCACATGAGGCAGTGCGGGGCAACTTGGATGATCATCTTTGGGGATTTTTTCCGGAGACCCAAAAAATCGATTTTGTGATTATGGAAGAGTGTTCCCGACGCGGAATTGAACGAGGAATCGCGTGATATTTTTAAAAAGTTTTTCTGAGCAAATCCTGAGAAGTTATAGCGTTTTGAAGCCAAGGGGGTGTTGCTGCGCGTGGCCGACACTGATGCCATGCCAGTATCGCAACGCGACATGCACTGGCCGCCGCCCACACGGCTGCACCCCAACCAAATGCACCCGAGCCCCTCGCCAATGTGTTTCCTCACGCGTTCATGGCCATCCCGCCGGTTGGTTGTCTATTCACGCGCGTCGGCGTGTGCGTGATACTGCCCCCGGTTTTGGTGCAGTTGCAGGCGACGCCCCTCCACGCACCAAGTGCAGCGTGATTCCCTAGTCAACGGTCGTTAAGCTTCGGTTTGAGCCACTCGTCATGCAGGTTTTATAACGCCCTCTGAGATTCCAGGGTTTCATCTCATATACCCTACGTTCAGGTACCCTAGACTTGTGAAGTCTTGAGACTGCCGAAAAGGGACCCCAAACTTATGTGGAGGGGTGTGTTGGCCATATGTCATTCGGCCATATACGGCCGACGCGGCATGTTTGAATCACCCCAATGCTCCTACTGGCTGCATATGCCCATGACGCATCCACATGCGAGCCACGGGCTCGAAAGGGCTCACTGTCCCAAGACGCCTTATTGCGACCTCGTCGAGCGCGCTTGGTGCGGCGCACTGTGTTGGCCATATGTCATTCGGCCATATACGGCCGACGCGGCATGTTTGAATCACCCCAATGCTCCTACTGGCTGCATATGCCCATGACGCATCCACATGCGAGCCACGGGCTCGAAAGGGCTCACTGTCCCAAGACGCCTTATTGCGACCTCGTCGAGCGCGCTTGGTGCGGCGCACTGTGTTGGCCATATGTCATTCGGCCATATACGGCCGACGCGGCATGTTTGAATCACCCCAATGCTCCTACTGGCTGCATATGCCCATGACGCATCCACATGCGAGCCACGGGCTCGAAAGGGCTCACTGTCCCAAGACGCCTTATTGCGACCTCGTCGAGCGCGCTTGGTGCGGCGCACTGTGTTGGCCATATGTCATTCGGCCATATACGGCCGACGCGGCATGTTTGAATCACCCCAATGCTCCTACTGGCTGCATATGCCCATGACGCATCCACATGCGAGCCACGGGCTCGAAAGGGCTCACTGTCCCAAGACGCCTTATTGCGACCTCGTCGAGCGCGCTTGGTGCGGCGCACACCCCTCCACATAAGTCCGGGTTTTGCATTTTCGATCGCAAAGCGCATGCATGGGCGAGGATAACGCCGGCTGCATGTGCATACATGCTAACTACAGCGGGAATAGTTCGGGCGAACGCCTATTGTGCGCTTTATACCCACCCGCGCGACAACACGACCATTTGTGGGCGCCCTTTCAAAAACGCGAAATCATTGCATGGTGCGTTGGCGCCAGAAAGTTGTGGGTTGCGCCAACCGTCCAAACCTATGGAAAAAGTGGCACTCGTCGCACCAAACTCGGTGGATACGGCCCTTGGCATAAGTTGCACACACCGTGCGTGTAGGCCACTGAAAGCATGTCGCTATAGGCACGACGTGACACCCCAACGTCAAGTTGGCCACTGTGGGGAGCAGTTTTGGGGTGAAAATGCTGCTGTTTCTGTGGCGAACGCACGTAGGAGAGGCGCTCGATGGCCCCCTTGGCGTAGGGCAATGCTCTACTATGGGGGCGCGTGGTGGAATGCCAGTTGCACCGTTTCGTGGGCGGGGTGGCGCGGTAGGGGCGTGGATTTTGATTAATATGAAATTCCTTGAAAAATGCTGTGGAAAATGGCATTTTGGCTGGTAGATGTGTGTATCGCTAGGAGGTGGCACATGCCAAGTGTTGGTGGTCCGTGGTCATCGACATACATAACGCTCTCGCGCAACTGAGTATGGGGCTTAGACACGCACTTGGCGCAAAGCCACGCGCCCGATATGGGTGGGCACATGAGGCAGTGAGGGGCAACTTGGATGATCATCTTTGGGGATTTTTTCCGGAGACCCAAAAAATCGATTTTGTGATTATGGAAGAGTGTTCCCGACGCAGAATTGAACGAGGAATGGCGTGATATTTTTAAAAAGTTTTTCTGAGCAAACCCTGAGAAGTTATAGCGTTTTGAAGCCAAGGGGGTGTTGCCGCGCGTGGCCGACACTGATGCCATGCCAGTATCGCAACGCGACATGCACTGGCCGCCGCCCACACGGCTGCACCCCAACCAAATGCACCCGAGCCCCTCGCCAATGTGTTTCCTCACGCGTTCATGCCCATCCCGCCGTTTGGTTGCCTATGCACGCGCGTCGGCGTGTGGGTGATACCGACCCCAGTTTTGGTGCAGTTGCAGGCGACGCCCATCCACGCACCAAGTGCAGCGTGATTCCCTAGTCAAAGGTCATTAAGCTTCGGTTTGAGCCACTCGTCATGCAGGTTTTATAAAGCCCTCTGAGATTCCAGGGTTTCATCTCATATACCCTACGTTCAGGTACCCTAGACTTGTGAAGTCTTGAGACTGCCGAAAAGGGACCCCAAACTTATGTGCAGGGGTGTGTTGGCCATATGTCATTCGGCCATATACGGCCGACGCGGCATGTTTGAATCACCCCAATGCTCCTACTGGCTGCATATGCCCATGACGCATCCACATGCGAGCCACGGGCTCGAAAGGGCTCACTGTCCCAAGACGCCTTATTGCGACCTCGTCGAGCGCGCTTGGTGCGGCGCACTGTGTTGGCCATATGTCATTCGGCCATATACGGCCGACGCGGCATGTTTGAATCACCCCAATGCTCCTACTGGCTGCATATGCCCATGACGCATCCACATGCGAGCCACGGGCTCGAAAGGGCTCACTGTCCCAAGACGCCTTATTGCGACCTCGTCGAGCGCGCTTGGTGCGGCGCACAGTGTTGGCCATATGTCATTCGGCCATATACGGCCGACGCGGCATGTTTGAATCACCCCAATGCTCCTACTGGCTGCATATGCCCATGACGCATCCACATGCGAGCCACGGGCTCGAAAGGGCTCACTGTCCCAAGACGCCTTATTGCGACCTCGTCGAGCGCGCTTGGTGCGGCGCACACCCCTCCACATAAGTCCGGGTTTTGCATTTTCGATCGCAAAGCGCATGCATGGGCGAGGATAACGCCGGCTGCATGTGCATACATGCTAACTACAGTGGGAATAGTTCGGGCGAACGCCTATTGTGCGCTTTATACCCACCCGCGCGACAACACGACCATTTGTGGGCGCCCTTTCAAAAACGCGAAATCATTGCATGGTGCGTTGGCGCCAGAAAGTTGTGGGTTGCGCCAACCGTCCAAACCTATGGAAATAGCGGCACTCGTCGCACCAAACTCGGTGGATACGGCCCTTGGCATAAGTTGCACACACCGTGCGTGTAGGCCACTGAAAGCATGTCGCTATAGGCACGACGTGACACCCCAACGTCAAGTTGGCCACTGTGGGGAGCAGTTTTGGGGTGAAAATGCTGCTGTTTCTGTGGCGAACGCACGTAGGAGAGGCGCTCGATGGCCCCCTTGGCGTAGGGCAATGCTCTACTATAGGGGCGCGTGGTGGAATGCCAGTTGCACCGTTTCGTGGGCGGGGTGGCGCGGTAGGGGCGTGGATTTTGATTAATATGAAATTCCTTGAAAAATGCTGTGGAAAATGGCATTTTGGCTGGTAGATGTGTGTATCGCTAGGAGGTGGCACATGCCAAGTGTTGGTGGTCCGTGGTCATCGACATACATAACGCTCTCGCGCAACTGAGTATGGGGCTTAGACACGCACTTGGCGCAAAGCCACGCGCCCGATATGGGTGGGCACATGAGGCAGTGAGGGGCAACTTGGATGATCATCTTTGGGGATTTTTTCCGGAGACCCAAAAAATCGATTTTGTGATTATGGAAGAGTGTTCCCGACGCAGAATTGAACGAGGAATGGCGTGATATTTTTAAAAAGTTTTTCTGAGCAAACCCTGAGAAGTTATAGCGTTTTGAAGCCAAGGGGGTGTTGCCGCGCGTGGCCGACACTGATGCCATGCCAGTATCGCAACGCGACATGCACTGGCCGCCGCCCACACGGCTGCACCCCAACCAAATGCACCCGAGCCCCTCGCCAATGTGTTTCCTCACGCGTTCATGCCCATCCCGCCGTTTGGTTGCCTATGCACGCGCGTCGGCGTGTGGGTGATACCGACCCCAGTTTTGGTGCAGTTGCAGGCGACGCCCATCCACGCACCAAGTGCAGCGTGATTCCCTAGTCAAAGGTCATTAAGCTTCGGTTTGAGCCACTCGTCATGCAGGTTTTATAAAGCCCTCTGAGATTCCAGGGTTTCATCTCATATACCCTACGTTCAGGTACCCTAGACTTGTGAAGTCTTGAGACTGCCGAAAAGGGACCCCAAACTTATGTGCAGGGGTGTGTTGGCCATATGTCATTCGGCCATATACGGCCGACGCGGCATGTTTGAATCACCCCAATGCTCCTACTGGCTGCATATGCCCATGACGCATCCACATGCGAGCCACGGGCTCGAAAGGGCTCACTGTCCCAAGACGCCTTATTGCGACCTCGTCGAGCGCGCTTGGTGCGGCGCACTGTGTTGGCCATATGTCATTCGGCCATATACGGCCGACGCGGCATGTTTGAATCACCCCAATGCTCCTACTGGCTGCATATGCCCATGACGCATCCACATGCGAGCCACGGGCTCGAAAGGGCTCACTGTCCCAAGACGCCTTATTGCGACCTCGTCGAGCGCGCTTGGTGCGGCGCACAGTGTTGGCCATATGTCATTCGGCCATATACGGCCGACGCGGCATGTTTGAATCACCCCAATGCTCCTACTGGCTGCATATGCCCATGACGCATCCACATGCGAGCCACGGGCTCGAAAGGGCTCACTGTCCCAAGACGCCTTATTGCGACCTCGTCGAGCGCGCTTGGTGCGGCGCACACCCCTCCACATAAGTCCGGGTTTTGCATTTTCGATCGCAAAGCGCATGCATGGGCGAGGATAACGCCGGCTGCATGTGCATACATGCTAACTACAGTGGGAATAGTTCGGGCGAACGCCTATTGTGCGCTTTATACCCACCCGCGCGACAACACGACCATTTGTGGGCGCCCTTTCAAAAACGCGAAATCATTGCATGGTGCGTTGGCGCCAGAAAGTTGTGGGTTGCGCCAACCGTCCAAACCTATGGAAATAGCGGCACTCGTCGCACCAAACTCGGTGGATACGGCCCTTGGCATAAGTTGCACACACCGTGCGTGTAGGCCACTGAAAGCATGTCGCTATAGGCACGACGTGACACCCCAACGTCAAGTTGGCCACTGTGGGGAGCAGTTTTGGGGTGAAAATGCTGCTGTTTCTGTGGCGAACGCACGTAGGAGAGGCGCTCGATGGCCCCCTTGGCGTAGGGCAATGCTCTACTATAGGGGCGCGTGGTGGAATGCCAGTTGCACCGTTTCGTGGGCGGGGTGGCGCGGTAGGGGCGTGGATTTTGATTAATATGAAATTCCTTGAAAAATGCTGTGGAAAATGGCATTTTGGCTGGTAGATGTGTGTATCGCTAGGAGGTGGCACATGCCAAGTGTTGGTGGTCCGTGGTCATCGACATACATAACGCTCTCGCGCAACTGAGTATGGGGCTTAGACACGCACTTGGCGCAAAGCCACGCGCCCGATATGGGTGGGCACATGAGGCAGTGAGGGGCAACTTGGATGATCATCTTTGGGGATTTTTTCCGGAGACCCAAAAAATCGATTTTGTGATTATGGAAGAGTGTTCCCGACGCAGAATTGAACGAGGAATGGCGTGATATTTTTAAAAAGTTTTTCTGAGCAAACCCTGAGAAGTTATAGCGTTTTGAAGCCAAGGGGGTGTTGCCGCGCGTGGCCGACACTGATGCCATGCCAGTATCGCAACGCGACATGCACTGGCCGCCGCCCACACGGCTGCACCCCAACCAAATGCACCCGAGCCCCTCGCCAATGTGTTTCCTCACGCGTTCATGCCCATCCCGCCGTTTGGTTGCCTATGCACGCGCGTCGGCGTGTGGGTGATACCGACCCCAGTTTTGGTGCAGTTGCAGGCGACGCCCATCCACGCACCAAGTGCAGCGTGATTCCCTAGTCAAAGGTCATTAAGCTTCGGTTTGAGCCACTCGTCATGCAGGTTTTATAAAGCCCTCTGAGATTCCAGGGTTTCATCTCATATACCTACGTTCAGGTACCCTAGACTTGTGAAGTCTTGAGACTGCCGAAAAGGGACCCCAAACTTATGTGCAGGGGTGTGTTGGCCATATGTCATTCGGCCATATACGGCCGACGCGGCATGTTTGAATCACCCCAATGCTCCTACTGGCTGCATATGCCCATGACGCATCCACATGCGAGCCACGGGCTCGAAAGGGCTCACTGTCCCAAGACGCCTTATTGCGACCTCGTCGAGCGCGCTTGGTGCGGCGCACACCCCTCCACATAAGTCCGGGTTTTGCATTTTCGATCGCAAAGCGCATGCATGGGCGAGGATAACGCCGGCTGCATGTGCATACATGCTAACTACAGTGGGAATAGTTCGGGCGAACGCCTATTGTGCGCTTTATACCCACCCGCGCGACAACACGACCATTTGTGGGCGCCCTTTCAAAAACGCGAAATCATTGCATGGTGCGTTGGCGCCAGAAAGTTGTGGGTTGCGCCAACCGTCCAAACCTATGGAAATAGCGGCACTCGTCGCACCAAACTCGGTGGATACGGCCCTTGGCATAAGTTGCACACACCGTGCGTGTAGGCCACTGAAAGCATGTCGCTATAGGCACGACGTGACACCCCAACGTCAAGTTGGCCACTGTGGGGAGCAGTTTTGGGGTGAAAATGCTGCTGTTTCTGTGGCGAACGCACGTAGGAGAGGCGCTCGATGGCCCCCTTGGCGTAGGGCAATGCTCTACTATAGGGGCGCGTGGTGGAATGCCAGTTGCACCGTTTCGTGGGCGGGGTGGCGCGGTAGGGGCGTGGATTTTGATTAATATGAAATTCCTTGAAAAATGCTGTGGAAAATGGCATTTTGGCTGGTAGATGTGTGTATCGCTAGGAGGTGGCACATGCCAAGTGTTGGTGGTCCGTGGTCATCGACATACATAACGCTCTCGCGCAACTGAGTATGGGGCTTAGACACGCACTTGGCGCAAAGCCACGCGCCCGATATGGGTGGGCACATGAGGCAGTGAGGGGCAACTTGGATGATCATCTTTGGGGATTTTTTCCGGAGACCCAAAAAATCGATTTTGTGATTATGGAAGAGTGTTCCCGACGCAGAATTGAACGAGGAATGGCGTGATATTTTTAAAAAGTTTTTCTGAGCAAACCCTGAGAAGTTATAGCGTTTTGAAGCCAAGGGGGTGTTGCCGCGCGTGGCCGACACTGATGCCATGCCAGTATCGCAACGCGACATGCACTGGCCGCCGCCCACACGGCTGCACCCCAACCAAATGCACCCGAGCCCCTCGCCAATGTGTTTCCTCACGCGTTCATGCCCATCCCGCCGTTTGGTTGCCTATGCACGCGCGTCGGCGTGTGGGTGATACCGACCCCAGTTTTGGTGCAGTTGCAGGCGACGCCCATCCACGCACCAAGTGCAGCGTGATTCCCTAGTCAAAGGTCATTAAGCTTCGGTTTGAGCCACTCGTCATGCAGGTTTTATAAAGCCCTCTGAGATTCCAGGGTTTCATCTCATATACCTACGTTCAGGTACCCTAGACTTGTGAAGTCTTGAGACTGCCGAAAAGGGACCCCAAACTTATGTGCAGGGGTGTGTTGGCCATATGTCATTCGGCCATATACGGCCGACGCGGCATGTTTGAATCACCCCAATGCTCCTACTGGCTGCATATGCCCATGACGCATCCACATGCGAGCCACGGGCTCGAAAGGGCTCACTGTCCCAAGACGCCTTATTGCGACCTCGTCGAGCGCGCTTGGTGCGGCGCACACCCCTCCACATAAGTCCGGGTTTTGCATTTTCGATCGCAAAGCGCATGCATGGGCGAGGATAACGCCGGCTGCATGTGCATACATGCTAACTACAGTGGGAATAGTTCGGGCGAACGCCTATTGTGCGCTTTATACCCACCCGCGCGACAACACGACCATTTGTGGGCGCCCTTTCAAAAACGCGAAATCATTGCATGGTGCGTTGGCGCCAGAAAGTTGTGGGTTGCGCCAACCGTCCAAACCTATGGAAATAGCGGCACTCGTCGCACCAAACTCGGTGGATACGGCCCTTGGCATAAGTTGCACACACCGTGCGTGTAGGCCACTGAAAGCATGTCGCTATAGGCACGACGTGACACCCCAACGTCAAGTTGGCCACTGTGGGGAGCAGTTTTGGGGTGAAAATGCTGCTGTTTCTGTGGCGAACGCACGTAGGAGAGGCGCTCGATGGCCCCCTTGGCGTAGGGCAATGCTCTACTATAGGGGCGCGTGGTGGAATGCCAGTTGCACCGTTTCGTGGGCGGGGTGGCGCGGTAGGGGCGTGGATTTTGATTAATATGAAATTCCTTGAAAAATGCTGTGGAAAATGGCATTTTGGCTGGTAGATGTGTGTATCGCTAGGAGGTGGCACATGCCAAGTGTTGGTGGTCCGTGGTCATCGACATACATAACGCTCTCGCGCAACTGAGTATGGGGCTTAGACACGCACTTGGCGCAAAGCCACGCGCCCGATATGGGTGGGCACATGAGGCAGTGAGGGGCAACTTGGATGATCATCTTTGGGGATTTTTTCCGGAGACCCAAAAAATCGATTTTGTGATTATGGAAGAGTGTTCCCGACGCAGAATTGAACGAGGAATGGCGTGATATTTTTAAAAAGTTTTTCTGAGCAAACCCTGAGAAGTTATAGCGTTTTGAAGCCAAGGGGGTGTTGCCGCGCGTGGCCGACACTGATGCCATGCCAGTATCGCAACGCGACATGCACTGGCCGCCGCCCACACGGCTGCACCCCAACCAAATGCACCCGAGCCCCTCGCCAATGTGTTTCCTCACGCGTTCATGCCCATCCCGCCGTTTGGTTGCCTATGCACGCGCGTCGGCGTGTGGGTGATACCGACCCCAGTTTTGGTGCAGTTGCAGGCGACGCCCATCCACGCACCAAGTGCAGCGTGATTCCCTAGTCAAAGGTCATTAAGCTTCGGTTTGAGCCACTCGTCATGCAGGTTTTATAAAGCCCTCTGAGATTCCAGGGTTTCATCTCATATACCCTACGTTCAGGTACCCTAGACTTGTGAAGTCTTGAGACTGCCGAAAAGGGACCCCAAACTTATGTGCAGGGGTGTGTTGGCCATATGTCATTCGGCCATATACGGCCGACGCGGCATGTTTGAATCACCCCAATGCTCCTACTGGCTGCATATGCCCATGACGCATCCACATGCGAGCCACGGGCTCGAAAGGGCTCACTGTCCCAAGACGCCTTATTGCGACCTCGTCGAGCGCGCTTGGTGCGGCGCACTGTGTTGGCCATATGTCATTCGGCCATATACGGCCGACGCGGCATGTTTGAATCACCCCAATGCTCCTACTGGCTGCATATGCCCATGACGCATCCACATGCGAGCCACGGGCTCGAAAGGGCTCACTGTCCCAAGACGCCTTATTGCGACCTCGTCGAGCGCGCTTGGTGCGGCGCACAGTGTTGGCCATATGTCATTCGGCCATATACGGCCGACGCGGCATGTTTGAATCACCCCAATGCTCCTACTGGCTGCATATGCCCATGACGCATCCACATGCGAGCCACGGGCTCGAAAGGGCTCACTGTCCCAAGACGCCTTATTGCGACCTCGTCGAGCGCGCTTGGTGCGGCGCACACCCCTCCACATAAGTCCGGGTTTTGCATTTTCGATCGCAAAGCGCATGCATGGGCGAGGATAACGCCGGCTGCATGTGCATACATGCTAACTACAGTGGGAATAGTTCGGGCGAACGCCTATTGTGCGCTTTATACCCACCCGCGCGACAACACGACCATTTGTGGGCGCCCTTTCAAAAACGCGAAATCATTGCATGGTGCGTTGGCGCCAGAAAGTTGTGGGTTGCGCCAACCGTCCAAACCTATGGAAATAGCGGCACTCGTCGCACCAAACTCGGTGGATACGGCCCTTGGCATAAGTTGCACACACCGTGCGTGTAGGCCACTGAAAGCATGTCGCTATAGGCACGACGTGACACCCCAACGTCAAGTTGGCCACTGTGGGGAGCAGTTTTGGGGTGAAAATGCTGCTGTTTCTGTGGCGAACGCACGTAGGAGAGGCGCTCGATGGCCCCCTTGGCGTAGGGCAATGCTCTACTATAGGGGCGCGTGGTGGAATGCCAGTTGCACCGTTTCGTGGGCGGGGTGGCGCGGTAGGGGCGTGGATTTTGATTAATATGAAATTCCTTGAAAAATGCTGTGGAAAATGGCATTTTGGCTGGTAGATGTGTGTATCGCTAGGAGGTGGCACATGCCAAGTGTTGGTGGTCCGTGGTCATCGACATACATAACGCTCTCGCGCAACTGAGTATGGGGCTTAGACACGCACTTGGCGCAAAGCCACGCGCCCGATATGGGTGGGCACATGAGGCAGTGAGGGGCAACTTGGATGATCATCTTTGGGGATTTTTTCCGGAGACCCAAAAAATCGATTTTGTGATTATGGAAGAGTGTTCCCGACGCAGAATTGAACGAGGAATGGCGTGATATTTTTAAAAAGTTTTTCTGAGCAAACCCTGAGAAGTTATAGCGTTTTGAAGCCAAGGGGGTGTTGCCGCGCGTGGCCGACACTGATGCCATGCCAGTATCGCAACGCGACATGCACTGGCCGCC
The DNA here is from genome assembly GCA_006384855.1 of Tetraselmis striata. Taxonomy (NCBI): domain Eukaryota; kingdom Viridiplantae; phylum Chlorophyta; class Chlorodendrophyceae; order Chlorodendrales; family Chlorodendraceae; genus Tetraselmis; species Tetraselmis striata. The sequence goes on along the minus strand of VCJN01001237.1, from coordinate 6,143 downwards.
GCCCACACGGCTGCACCCCAACCAAATGCACCCGAGCCCCTCGCCAATGTGTTTCCTCACGCGTTCATGCCCATCCCGCCGTTTGGTTGCCTATGCACGCGCGTCGGCGTGTGGGTGATACCGACCCCAGTTTTGGTGCAGTTGCAGGCGACGCCCATCCACGCACCAAGTGCAGCGTGATTCCCTAGTCAAAGGTCATTAAGCTTCGGTTTGAGCCACTCGTCATGCAGGTTTTATAAAGCCCTCTGAGATTCCAGGGTTTCATCTCATATACCCTACGTTCAGGTACCCTAGACTTGTGAAGTCTTGAGACTGCCGAAAAGGGACCCCAAACTTATGTGCAGGGGTGTGTTGGCCATATGTCATTCGGCCATATACGGCCGACGCGGCATGTTTGAATCACCCCAATGCTCCTACTGGCTGCATATGCCCATGACGCATCCACATGCGAGCCACGGGCTCGAAAGGGCTCACTGTCCCAAGACGCCTTATTGCGACCTCGTCGAGCGCGCTTGGTGCGGCGCACAGTGTTGGCCATATGTCATTCGGCCATATACGGCCGACGCGGCATGTTTGAATCACCCCAATGCTCCTACTGGCTGCATATGCCCATGACGCATCCACATGCGAGCCACGGGCTCGAAAGGGCTCACTGTCCCAAGACGCCTTATTGCGACCTCGTCGAGCGCGCTTGGTGCGGCGCACACCCCTCCACATAAGTCCGGGTTTTGCATTTTCGATCGCAAAGCGCATGCATGGGCGAGGATAACGCCGGCTGCATGTGCATACATGCTAACTACAGTGGGAATAGTTCGGGCGAACGCCTATTGTGCGCTTTATACCCACCCGCGCGACAACACGACCATTTGTGGGCGCCCTTTCAAAAACGCGAAATCATTGCATGGTGCGTTGGCGCCAGAAAGTTGTGGGTTGCGCCAACCGTCCAAACCTATGGAAATAGCGGCACTCGTCGCACCAAACTCGGTGGATACGGCCCTTGGCATAAGTTGCACACACCGTGCGTGTAGGCCACTGAAAGCATGTCGCTATAGGCACGACGTGACACCCCAACGTCAAGTTGGCCACTGTGGGGAGCAGTTTTGGGGTGAAAATGCTGCTGTTTCTGTGGCGAACGCACGTAGGAGAGGCGCTCGATGGCCCCCTTGGCGTAGGGCAATGCTCTACTATAGGGGCGCGTGGTGGAATGCCAGTTGCACCGTTTCGTGGGCGGGGTGGCGCGGTAGGGGCGTGGATTTTGATTAATATGAAATTCCTTGAAAAATGCTGTGGAAAATGGCATTTTGGCTGGTAGATGTGTGTATCGCTAGGAGGTGGCACATGCCAAGTGTTGGTGGTCCGTGGTCATCGACATACATAACGCTCTCGCGCAACTGAGTATGGGGCTTAGACACGCACTTGGCGCAAAGCCACGCGCCCGATATGGGTGGGCACATGAGGCAGTGAGGGGCAACTTGGATGATCATCTTTGGGGATTTTTTCCGGAGACCCAAAAAATCGATTTTGTGATTATGGAAGAGTGTTCCCGACGCAGAATTGAACGAGGAATGGCGTGATATTTTTAAAAAGTTTTTCTGAGCAAACCCTGAGAAGTTATAGCGTTTTGAAGCCAAGGGGGTGTTGCCGCGCGTGGCCGACACTGATGCCATGCCAGTATCGCAACGCGACATGCACTGGCCGCCGCCCACACGGCTGCACCCCAACCAAATGCACCCGAGCCCCTCGCCAATGTGTTTCCTCACGCGTTCATGCCCATCCCGCCGTTTGGTTGCCTATGCACGCGCGTCGGCGTGTGGGTGATACCGACCCCAGTTTTGGTGCAGTTGCAGGCGACGCCCATCCACGCACCAAGTGCAGCGTGATTCCCTAGTCAAAGGTCATTAAGCTTCGGTTTGAGCCACTCGTCATGCAGGTTTTATAAAGCCCTCTGAGATTCCAGGGTTTCATCTCATATACCCTACGTTCAGGTACCCTAGACTTGTGAAGTCTTGAGACTGCCGAAAAGGGACCCCAAACTTATGTGCAGGGGTGTGTTGGCCATATGTCATTCGGCCATATACGGCCGACGCGGCATGTTTGAATCACCCCAATGCTCCTACTGGCTGCATATGCCCATGACGCATCCACATGCGAGCCACGGGCTCGAAAGGGCTCACTGTCCCAAGACGCCTTATTGCGACCTCGTCGAGCGCGCTTGGTGCGGCGCACTGTGTTGGCCATATGTCATTCGGCCATATACGGCCGACGCGGCATGTTTGAATCACCCCAATGCTCCTACTGGCTGCATATGCCCATGACGCATCCACATGCGAGCCACGGGCTCGAAAGGGCTCACTGTCCCAAGACGCCTTATTGCGACCTCGTCGAGCGCGCTTGGTGCGGCGCACACCCCTCCACATAAGTCCGGGTTTTGCATTTTCGATCGCAAAGCGCATGCATGGGCGAGGATAACGCCGGCTGCATGTGCATACATGCTAACTACAGTGGGAATAGTTCGGGCGAACGCCTATTGTGCGCTTTATACCCACCCGCGCGACAACACGACCATTTGTGGGCGCCCTTTCAAAAACGCGAAATCATTGCATGGTGCGTTGGCGCCAGAAAGTTGTGGGTTGCGCCAACCGTCCAAACCTATGGAAATAGCGGCACTCGTCGCACCAAACTCGGTGGATACGGCCCTTGGCATAAGTTGCACACACCGTGCGTGTAGGCCACTGAAAGCATGTCGCTATAGGCACGACGTGACACCCCAACGTCAAGTTGGCCACTGTGGGGAGCAGTTTTGGGGTGAAAATGCTGCTGTTTCTGTGGCGAACGCACGTAGGAGAGGCGCTCGATGGCCCCCTTGGCGTAGGGCAATGCTCTACTATAGGGGCGCGTGGTGGAATGCCAGTTGCACCGTTTCGTGGGCGGGGTGGCGCGGTAGGGGCGTGGATTTTGATTAATATGAAATTCCTTGAAAAATGCTGTGGAAAATGGCATTTTGGCTGGTAGATGTGTGTATCGCTAGGAGGTGGCACATGCCAAGTGTTGGTGGTCCGTGGTCATCGACATACATAACGCTCTCGCGCAACTGAGTATGGGGCTTAGACACGCACTTGGCGCAAAGCCACGCGCCCGATATGGGTGGGCACATGAGGCAGTGAGGGGCAACTTGGATGATCATCTTTGGGGATTTTTTCCGGAGACCCAAAAAATCGATTTTGTGATTATGGAAGAGTGTTCCCGACGCAGAATTGAACGAGGAATGGCGTGATATTTTTAAAAAGTTTTTCTGAGCAAACCCTGAGAAGTTATAGCGTTTTGAAGCCAAGGGGGTGTTGCCGCGCGTGGCCGACACTGATGCCATGCCAGTATCGCAACGCGACATGCACTGGCCGCCGCCCACACGGCTGCACCCCAACCAAATGCACCCGAGCCCCTCGCCAATGTGTTTCCTCACGCGTTCATGCCCATCCCGCCGTTTGGTTGCCTATGCACGCGCGTCGGCGTGTGGGTGATACCGACCCCAGTTTTGGTGCAGTTGCAGGCGACGCCCATCCACGCACCAAGTGCAGCGTGATTCCCTAGTCAAAGGTCATTAAGCTTCGGTTTGAGCCACTCGTCATGCAGGTTTTATAAAGCCCTCTGAGATTCCAGGGTTTCATCTCATATACCCTACGTTCAGGTACCCTAGACTTGTGAAGTCTTGAGACTGCCGAAAAGGGACCCCAAACTTATGTGCAGGGGTGTGTTGGCCATATGTCATTCGGCCATATACGGCCGACGCGGCATGTTTGAATCACCCCAATGCTCCTACTGGCTGCATATGCCCATGACGCATCCACATGCGAGCCACGGGCTCGAAAGGGCTCACTGTCCCAAGACGCCTTATTGCGACCTCGTCGAGCGCGCTTGGTGCGGCGCACTGTGTTGGCCATATGTCATTCGGCCATATACGGCCGACGCGGCATGTTTGAATCACCCCAATGCTCCTACTGGCTGCATATGCCCATGACGCATCCACATGCGAGCCACGGGCTCGAAAGGGCTCACTGTCCCAAGACGCCTTATTGCGACCTCGTCGAGCGCGCTTGGTGCGGCGCACACCCCTCCACATAAGTCCGGGTTTTGCATTTTCGATCGCAAAGCGCATGCATGGGCGAGGATAACGCCGGCTGCATGTGCATACATGCTAACTACAGTGGGAATAGTTCGGGCGAACGCCTATTGTGCGCTTTATACCCACCCGCGCGACAACACGACCATTTGTGGGCGCCCTTTCAAAAACGCGAAATCATTGCATGGTGCGTTGGCGCCAGAAAGTTGTGGGTTGCGCCAACCGTCCAAACCTATGGAAATAGCGGCACTCGTCGCACCAAACTCGGTGGATACGGCCCTTGGCATAAGTTGCACACACCGTGCGTGTAGGCCACTGAAAGCATGTCGCTATAGGCACGACGTGACACCCCAACGTCAAGTTGGCCACTGTGGGGAGCAGTTTTGGGGTGAAAATGCTGCTGTTTCTGTGGCGAACGCACGTAGGAGAGGCGCTCGATGGCCCCCTTGGCGTAGGGCAATGCTCTACTATAGGGGCGCGTGGTGGAATGCCAGTTGCACCGTTTCGTGGGCGGGGTGGCGCGGTAGGGGCGTGGATTTTGATTAATATGAAATTCCTTGAAAAATGCTGTGGAAAATGGCATTTTGGCTGGTAGATGTGTGTATCGCTAGGAGGTGGCACATGCCAAGTGTTGGTGGTCCGTGGTCATCGACATACATAACGCTCTCGCGCAACTGAGTATGGGGCTTAGACACGCACTTGGCGCAAAGCCACGCGCCCGATATGGGTGGGCACATGAGGCAGTGAGGGGCAACTTGGATGATCATCTTTGGGGATTTTTTTCCGGAGACCCAAAAAATCGATTTTGTGATTATGGAAGAGTGTTCCCGACGCAGAATTGAACGAGGAATGGCGTGATATTTTTAAAAAGTTTTTCTGAGCAAACCCTGAGAAGTTATAGCGTTTTGAAGCCAAGGGGGTGTTGCCGCGCGTGGCCGACACTGATGCCATGCCAGTATCGCAACGCGACATGCACTGGCCGCCGCCCACACGGCTGCACCCCAACCAAATGCACCCGAGCCCCTCGCCAATGTGTTTCCTCACGCGTTCATGGCCCATCCCGCCGTTTGGTTGCCTATGCACGCGCGTCGGCGTGTGGGTGATACCGACCCCAGTTTTGGTGCAGTTGCAGGCGACGCCCATCCACGCACCAAGTGCAGCGTGATTCCCTAGTCAAAGGTCATTAAGCTTCGGTTTGAGCCACTCGTCATGCAGGTTTTATAAAGCCCTCTGAGATTCCAGGGTTTCATCTCATATACCCTACGTTCAGGTACCCTAGACTTGTGAAGTCTTGAGACTGCCGAAAAGGGACCCCAAACTTATGTGCAGGGGTGTGTTGGCCATATGTCATTCGGCCATATACGGCCGACGCGGCATGTTTGAATCACCCCAATGCTCCTACTGGCTGCATATGCCCATGACGCATCCACATGCGAGCCACGGGCTCGAAAGGGCTCACTGTCCCAAGACGCCTTATTGCGACCTCGTCGAGCGCGCTTGGTGCGGCGCACACCCCTCCACATAAGTCCGGGTTTTGCATTTTCGATCGCAAAGCGCATGCATGGGCGAGGATAACGCCGGCTGCATGTGCATACATGCTAACTACAGTGGGAATAGTTCGGGGCGAACGCCTATTGTGCGCTTTATACCCACCCGCGCGACAACACGACCATTTGTGGGCGCCCTTTCAAAAACGCGAAATCATTGCATGGTGCGTTGGCGCCAGAAAGTTGTGGGTTGCGCCAACCGTCCAAACCTATGGAAATAGCGGCACTCGTCGCACCAAACTCGGTGGATACGGCCCTTGGCATAAGTTGCACACACCGTGCGTGTAGGCCACTGAAAGCATGTCGCTATAGGCACGACGTGACACCCCAACGTCAAGTTGGCCACTGTGGGGAGCAGTTTTGGGGTGAAAATGCTGCTGTTTCTGTGGCGAACGCACGTAGGAGAGGCGCTCGATGGCCCCCTTGGCGTAGGGCAATGCTCTACTATGGGGCGCGTGGTGGAATGCCAGTTGCACCGT